>PCFV01000192.1:0-47556 GCA_002812785.1 Phytophthora litchii | reverse complement strand
CTCTTCTTCTTTCGCTTGGATCCACGTATGGTCGATCTAGTTGAAGGGCACATTCGTCGTTACGCTTCAGACCTGGACGTGTTTCCAGTCAAGTCCAGCATTGCACGTTGCCAACCAGCCTTTGGTTGGCGAGTCCGAGGCGGTACCACCAGGCAAATCTTTGTGCGGTCTCACTAGCGATTTGAATCGCGCAACGTCGACAGTTCCAGGCCACTGGCAGGCCACTGGCTCCGTTCTCCTCGACCCCGTTCGAATATCGCCTTCACTTTCCAAGTCTCCACTTCAAGTTCAGATCAACATGAAAGAGGGGGTCAAGTTCCAGCTCATCTGCTTCGGCTTCGGCCAGGCCATTATGCTGCTCAATGTGGCGTCAGGCATCTTGTCCAAGTATCTGACACTCGAGGACGCCAGCTTGCCCACACTGCAGAGCACGTGTCTCTACGTTTTGTTGGCGGTGGTATACCTGATCGTCCGCTTCGTGCGCAAAACGCCGCTGATCGGCGTCCCCTGGTGGTTCTACGTCATCTTGGCCATCGTCGATGTGGAGGGCAATTACTTTGCCGTGAAAGCATACAATTACGCCAACTATGCTACACTCAGTCTCATTCTGAACATGACGGTGCCGTTCGTGACATTGTTCTGCTATTTGTTCCTCAAGACTCGCTACTCGATCCGTCACTACATCGGTGCAGTGATTGCACTGTGCGGTTCCATCGTCATCTTTGTGTCCGACTACACGTCGTCCGCTAACGGTACTAGCAGTCGTGAAGTGCGTGGGGACATGTACGCGTTGATCGCTGCTGCGTTCTACGCCACGTCGAATGTGATGATCCAAGCTGTGGTCAAGACCCGTAACGTCGACTCGAACATTGAAGTATTGGGATTCTTAGGCTTCTGGGCGTCGATCGTATCTATTATCCAAGTGTTGATCCTCGAGCGCAGTCCCATCGAAGCTGTCGACTTCACTGGTCGCGTGTACGGCTACATGACGGGCTACGTGTGCGTGCTCTTCATTTTCTACACCATCACATCCGTGTTTCTGCGTTGGGCCGAGTCGCTCATGTTCAACCTTAGTTTGCTCACGGGTCCAATCTTCACCGTCGCAGTCTCCTACCTCATTTTCGATGAAGCTGTCAACAAATGGTACTGGTTGGCACTCGCACTCGTGTACATCGGCCTCATTTGCTACAGCACAGCCCCAGCACCACAGGAGAAAATCAACTCCACCGACGACAAGTACCCCACTGGAGACTATGGCGAAATGCTCACTCCCGATGCCACCCGATACGCCTAAGCAGAATACATTGCAATATTACTGCATTTGCTTATCATGTACTCGGATCTACGTCAAGTTAACGTCACTAACAACCAGCAAACAGGCAACTCATTATCTTACCAGGTCAGGATTATGCTACTTCGTTTATTCTGTATTTTTCACATTGCTCTTTACAGATATTTGTCACGACAGTGGCTTTAAAAGCCTGAGAAACTGAAAATCTACCACGTCATACCGCGATAAATGGTAAACTTTACACGTTCCTGTGAAAAAAGGAATTGATTTTCATTAATTGTGTGCATCAAAGTGCATATTCTGCCAATTCTTGCAACATTTCTGTTAGTTTCCAAAAAGTACTGAACGTATTTTCGACCAATCAATTCCTCTCATTCACGTCTCCAGTCATTCGATCATGGACCTGCAGCTCTACCAGCAGGTTCTGCTGGCTGTACAGGTGAGCCACTCGCCTCTAGCGCCGCCCAGCGACCGTCAAGCTGCCTATGCCTTTTGTGAAGAGTTCAAGAGCCGCTCGGACTGCGCGTTGTACGCTGTGGCGCTGTACAGGAATCCTGGAGGCGACGACGCGCTGGAGCTGCACACACGGCAACACTTTGCTCTGCACGTGCTGGAACACCACGTGCTCACGAGTTGGGACTCGCTGCCAGTTGAAGAGCAGCAGAAGATGCGTGCAGAGCTCGTGGAATTGCTGCTACGAGAGACGCAGAAGGAGGACGAACCTGTGTTTGTGAGGGAGAAGAAGGTGTCGCTACTGGCTCAAATGGCCAAGAGACAATTCCCTCAACGCTGGCCAGATCTGCTGCCAGAACTGCTGCAAGTCTGGCAGACGGGAGATAGCCAAGTGGAACTCGTGCTCTTGATCTTACGATCATTGGCGGAAGATTGCGTCAGCAGTTCGTTTAACACTTCCATTCCTCCTGCAAGGAGGAAAGATATCTTACAAGGACTTAATGTGTGTTTACCACAACTTTTTCCTGTGGTTTATCATGAATTGGGGAAACAGTATGCAGTGTATAAGGCACAAACAACCACACCACTGCAGAAAAACAGAAGTCAGAGATTGATCCATGCCGCTTTGGATATGCTAAAGGAGTTTCTCGAGTGGATGCCACTGGAACGGCCTGTGGACCCAGCTACGAACTTTATTATGGTTGCGGTGTTGTTGCTAGATGACAAGGAATTTCGGGTTGCAGGAGCAGAGTGCTTGGAAGTGTACATGACAAGGGGGTTTGGGAAGGAAAGTAGAGCCGTTATGCTGCAGAGCATCAGTCAGATTATTGAGAAGGTGGATACGCTGGACTTAACGACACTCGAGCCGGATCTGGAAGCGAACTTGCTGTTCCATAAGAAAGTGAACGATATGTTGGTGACATGGGGCACGTGCCAGATGGATGTGCTGCTGTTGGACGGACCCGGTGAACAGGAGATGGCACTGCTGCGTGTGATTCTTAAAAATCTGTGCAAGTTGTTTGCCCACCCGAGTTTGATCCTGACAGAAGCGCAGATTATTTTGTGGTTGACCGTGCTGAAGAACAAGACGATATTGAAACAGGGAGAGGCTTTTCTAGCTGATATTCTGGAGCAGCTACGGCAGGTCTCGTTTGATAAATACTTTAAGCTGGGGTCGCCCGAGCGCGAGAACCCAGGACCTCAAGAAGCTGTGTGCAACTGCAGCAAAGAAGAGTTCGATGACCACAACGAGTACATTTCGTATTACGGAAACTTCCGCGGACGTCTTTACGCACTGATCCGCGTATTGGTGCAGTTGAACCCCACCGTCGTGTTACAATCTTTGCACGAGCGTCTCGTGTTCGTGCTCACGCAATATGCTGCTGGAACAGACCATCAAAGCGCTGATCGAGGCTTTTGCACTGATCTCAGTACCGCGTACCTATATCATGAAGGTATTTCATCTCTGATAGATTGCATCGTGAAACAACTTCCTGCGAATGCAATGCAAAACCCCACAAACCATCAGGCGTTACAAGCCATTCTGCAGGCGATTTTGTTATATGACACTCCGGACCCTCTTCTTAAATTCCGTCAGCTACTTGTGTTGGCATCATTTGCTAAGTACTATGTGCTTGATGGCAGCACCCTTACGGCAGTATTTGAAATGCTCTTTGCGAATATTAACTTCGTGATGTCTGGCGAGGACGTGCACGGTAAAATGAGCAGTGGCACCATTAATGTTCGGAGACGGGCTCTATCTTCTCTAGTTTCTATCTGTCAGGCAATCCCCGCTCATATTTTACCAGTTCTTCCTGTCTTGTGCACAAAGGCACAAGAGCTGTTTGCTGCCGATCGTGTCACGGACACGGAAGGCGTGATGCTTTACGAAATGCTGGTGTTGGTATCGAACTCGATGGATAACAGGGAAGAACGTGTGCAGTTCGTACAGCAAATTGTGCAAGATCCGCTGACTCAGTGGACTTCTCCAGAGATGACCACGCTTGTCAGCTCACCACAGAACATTGTTACCGCTATTGAAGCGGCTAACACTGACGAAAAGTCCAAGAAACTACTTGGAATGATTATTAAGACGCTTACGACATTGTACGGCATCGCCAAGCGAGCAGGAGTGACATTTTCACCCAAGACTACAGATGACACTGGAGCATTTGAAGGCGCGTGGCCGCACTTGCTTCCAAACTTGTTGGCGCTTGTCCGCTCGCTTCACGGTCTGCAAGAACCGGTTGTAAAAGAAGCAGTGTTGAAAACCTCCACTGCATGCTGGTTATTGAGCGTCTCGGTGGATGAAGTTGCCCAGTTGCTTGGTGGAAAGAATCAGCTTGAAGAGGAGGAAGTGGCGAAGCTACCCGTTGCTTCAAAATGGTCGAAGTGGCACAAAAATGTGCGTGATATTTCGTACCATTTGATGGGGGTGGCAGTAGGTCAGACCAGCTTCTATAAGAACCCGCAGGTGGCATCGATGCTGCAGAATAGAATGCTGAGCGATTTGGACTTGATGGATCATCGCCACTTGAAGGGTGCTCTGGCTTATGTGTACTTGCCGTTCCTGAAAAATTGTCCGCGAGAGCTGTATCCTTCACTTCTTGACCCAGTGCTCGCGACTTTGTTCGGCCACTTCGCCCAGCGTGCCACATCGATTTACCAGCGTCCAACCTCAGGAGATAAACCAGCCCAGACACCTTGGAGCGCGTTGGTTGTAGGCATTGAAGACGCAAAGCAGGAAATTGCGCGTGAGAAGATGGTGATGGAGCTGACGCGCCAATTTATTGACTTTATTGAGTACGCCATCGACGCCAAGACCGTTGTCGGGGCTGACACAGACAACCCAAAGCACGTTACAAGCCCAGAAGATGCCTTCTTGCGTGACTACATTCTGACGCAGTCACCTTCACTTCCATTTGCAATCAGCGCGATTTTAGTCCAGGTGATTTGCTGGAAGGACACGCTTAGCTGCCGAAAGGCGGTGCTACTTGGCGACAAGCTCGTCAATGTATTGCACGCAAATACGAAGTATCACACCCTGCTTGGTCGCGACCTCTTTTCCGCAGCGCTGCAGGGCATTTTGCGCGAACATGTCGGACACGTGAAGGAAGACGGACTGAAGTGGGAGATTATTAACCTTGCACGCAACATTTACTGCAGGCTAACGCTGGGCTTGATTCCCGTGGAAGAGTGTAAGGGTATTGACCCATGCAATCAGCCGCTTCGTCCTGCGTCTTTGCTCTGTGCAGCTCCCCGTGACATTTTGCTGTCGCTTCCTGACGTCACACCTGGACAGGTGGAAGCACTCGACACTTTGCTACGTGAGAAGCACAGCATGAAGACACAAAAGAACGCGTTCAAGGAACTGTTGGAAATGCCAATTATGGCTATTCGACGTGAGCAAGCTCTCGCGTCAGGGTCGACGTCGCCTCTGTCAGGAATTTTGGATAGCAACACGAGCGCTTCGATCAAGAAAATCCTCGACCTCCCTGAGAAACTGGTGATTCCAAGCAGGGAATTTGACTCCCAGATCAAGTGGCAGCAATCGCAAAACCCGAACCTAGACACACAATCGCTCTTCGGTGCTTAGTGATACGACAACAAACGGTTCGCGTTGAAATGTATGCAACGCGATCTAGTTTAACGATAGAAAAGCAAAACTATAGGTGCCAAAACGCAACTTGCGCAGTTGGTAGTAATAAAGCAAACCACACTAAGCGCCACTTACTGATTCACACTACCTCGCTGTGTTCGTGCCAACTTCTGTTCGACCTGGAGCATCTGTCACTACTGGCTGTTCCATTGGTGCCCCGACAGGTTTCCTCTGCGGGACATCTTGGTACACCATGACATCGTCACCGAGAGCAAGACCGTACTTTTCATTGAAAGCAGCGACGTCCGGCACGTCATCTCCAGTTCGACACAAGTAAAGTGTCCGCTCCAGATGGTACATCAACGCCGGGCTGATATAGTGAAAAGCCACGCTATCGGGAGCAGCACCTTCTTGTTTCCACCGAAGGCCACCAATATGTAAATGATACTGCACATACCAATAATCCGGTCGATTTGGGTTTGTAAAGAACACTCCTTTCGGTTTATCCGCATGCCAACGTTCACGTCCTTGGTGATCACGAGTATCCCATGGAAACACGTCGTGCCACATCATACAGAACGAAATGGACGCGTCATCCGGCAACATTGTACTGTGTCTATCTGACAGACACGTCCAGTCTGGCAAAATGTTGACGATCTGGTCCATATACAGTCGATTCATGACGTATCCAGGTCCACCTGAATTAAACACCCAACGGTCCCATTTGGACCTCCAAATGTTCTCCAATGCGTCGTCCACGATGTAGTAACTCACCAAATCCTGTGTCAAGTTGAATCTATGCCCCATTTGCATGGGTTCTTGCTTGTACGCCTGCATAATCTCAGGTCTCCGTAGATAATGCCTCAAATTCTCCATAATAACATAAGCATCGTCATCTGCCTTGTAGAACCAATCATAGTCGTGCCGAAAGTGCTCGTGCACGTAGCGTAGCGTGGCCTTGTGCTTCTGCCACAGATGATTATGGTCAGCGATGACATCCATCTTGATGACCTCGTAGCGTCGTTCTTGATCTGAGCCTGCCCCGACCACAATAGTATCAGTTGTATTACTAAAGAACATGAGTTTATCGCAGCGCTGGCCCCACGTCTCGGCCACAGACCGAGCGCGGGTCTTGTGATGCACCGAGATCGTGTTCACGAAGCAGAAAATCTTGGAATAAACGGCATTTTCACTGGAATTTTGTGTTGGCGGATGCTCCGGCGTCACTTGGACCAGATCCAAAGTATAACGAGAGCGATCGACGTCCAGAGCGCAGAGATCGGCCTTGGAGAGGCCACTAACAGGCGGAGGGGGAGGCAAGAAGTCCGAGCTCGCGGAGGTTGTAAGAACGAGAGTCAAGAGCTGCAAAATTGTGACGAGAAGAACGAGATGATGAACCACATGTGGACGTAGTCTTGGGTACTGGAGAGGCCTGTGGCGGACGCAAGGCAGCGTCATAGCGACGTCCTTCCTGGCTGGTATAAGACTGACGTGTTGTCAATTTGCAGCGAATCAGAACCGGTATAAGACAGCAAACAGTTTTAGAGCATAGCAGTTTTAGAGCAAAATGACTGAAGTGCCAACTACACCAGTTCTCTTTATTCCTAGTTATTACAACGAACTGCTTGATCTGTTTCGGCTTACATCAAGAAGTAAACCCGTCGTAGCGCTGTTAAGGTAGCATAACGGAAATAAACGCCACCGAAACTAGTGATGCATCGCAAGAGGAAGGCGAACTGGCAATGGCAACTACAGCTGATGCTTGTACGCAGTCTAGCGGGCAAGCACTGCACTAGGCTGGATGAATCGCTTGGAACAACAACTAAAACAGGAGATAATTTGGCACGGATGAAGAGTTACGGCTGCCTTCTAGTGGAAGAACCGTATGGACGGAAAACTTTGAAAGCAGAAGGTGATGCGCAGACTGCGGGCAACGCACTCAAAGTGTCGTCATTATCACCGCAGAAGTCTCAGTGCACTGTTATCAGTCTCCATTCGCTCGATGCAATTTAGTTTTACACACATCGACTATGGCCACTAGTGGAGCAGCCACTGCTCTTAGTTGCGTTTAGCTTTACTCACAATCAGTGGAGATGCTCTTGGTGTAGTACAGTAGTACAGTAGTACACAAAGTGTGGCGTCAGTGAAACTCACGAGAAGTACGGCCAAGCCTCGCGTTTGCGGACAGCCTAGAAGTGCCCCTCCAAAATGGATTTCGACAGCAGTTCTTCATCAGTCCGTAATTTAGCTCGAAAACGAGAAACCATCATGACTATTATAGAAACGAGAAGACATACCATGGTGGTAGTGCTCCTCGTTCTGATCTGCATAATGTGCAATTCTCTCGTCTCGGCTTCATCCACCATACAGCTGTCAAAAGAGGAATTGTGCGCCATCGACGTCCAGAATTCTCGAAATGTATTGGAGCTGTTGGAAGTGACCCCAGAACCAGCGCCGACACACAACGACAGTAGCAAAGGTGTGTACCCTCGCATCTTGTGCTTTGCGGTCAGCTACTCAGCGCAACACCAGACCCGCGTTCGTGCTGTAGCGGAGACGTGGGGTCAGCGGTGTGATAAACTCCTCTTTTTCAGTAACATGAGCGACACGATCGTCGTGGCTGCCAATACATCAGCTGAACGCCGTTATGAAGTTGTGCAACTCGATATCATTGCGGATCACGCCCATTTGTGGCTTCGAACCAGAGCTGCGTTGAAGTATTTGCATGAACATTTTCGCCACGACTACGACTGGTTCTACAAGTGCGATGATGATACTTACGCGATCATTGAAAATATGCGGGCTTATCTAAAGAGACCCGAGATTTTGCAACGTTTTAATCGAGAACCAATGCAAATGGGTCACCGCTTCAGCATGCCTATGGACACACTCAACTACTACATCAAGAACGAGACTCTGCAAGCAATGTGGCATTTACGTTGGGATCGCATGGTGTACAACTCAGGAGGAGCTGGATACCTCATGAACAGACTTTACTTGGACAAGATTGTGGAGTCACTCCCAGAATGGACATGCCTACCAGATGAAGCTAGTGGTACGATGCCAGAGGATACAGGCGTGTCGTTCTGTATGATGTGGAACGACGTTTATCCATGGGATACTCGCGATCATCGAGGACGTGAGCGTTGGCATGCCTTTAGTCCCGACAACGTCTTCGCAACATGGGACGACCCTGAAGATTGGTATGTGCAGTATCACAAGACGATTGGCGGCGTGCGCTCTAAGTTTGAAAGTGCTGCTCCAGACAGCGTGGCATTCCACTACATAAAGCCGCGACTAATGTACCATGTCGAGCGAAGTCTTTACTTATGTCGGTCGGAACACAGCGACATTGCGACTTTCAACAAGAATTTTGGGCTAGCTATTGGAGACAAAGTGATGACTACGTAGAATTTGTTTGCGACAGGATCAAAGATGACCCATTGAATTGCCCCCAGCATGTACCGTAGCGTTAGTATTTTACCTACGAACTAAGCAATTTATCGGACATCATCACAAGTTTGTGCGCTCTGACGAAAATAACTCGTACCCCGTACTATAGTGCCCTCCTGTAGTGTGTTCATGTAGCTACATACACATTTGGGAGCTGGCGGAGCTCCAGGCAGTCTCACCTGGTGTATTGATTACAATAGCAAAGTGCTGCAGTTTTACAGGAGTCATCCTAATTATCGTTACTGCCATCGGGTTCTGCGTTATGTAGGCCCTGGATAATTAGCTTGACATACCCGTCAATCTTGTGGCACGTTACGCAGTCGCAGTCGTTTGGCTGCTCGTTAATCCCGCGAGACCAGTCGCGTTGCTGCTGTTGCTATAGCTTGAACAGGCTGGCGAAATAATGGAATCACTCACTACACTTCTTGAAAGAATTTGTACCAACACCATTATTCGTGTAGCCTATTTTGCTCAAATGTGCGCTTTTATACAAGCTTGCTCGGCACAATCTAGAATTAATACATCGCTGGGAGTGTGATATCCGATAAGGTTATCCTCTACCAGTTCGATTTCTCTCGTTCTCCACCATGCAGCGATGTGTTGCCAAACAATAGAATTATGAATCCTTTGAATCAATGTGTCAACATGCATTGTCCCCGTCTGCATAAGTTTTCCGAATTGCTTTAAGTCGACGTCGTTGCTCACAACGCCACTAGGCCTTTGCACAAAATGGGAGAAAATGACAAACGGTTTGCTGGCCCCTTGAAAGGTACGTATTGCAATTGGTTCTACTCCACGCGGAAAGAGTGAGTGAATCCACATTTGGCAAAATCGTTAAAGCACTTGACCAAATGAGGTATGATAAGGTGCACCACCATGTTCTACCTCGTGACATTAGAGTTACAGATCTAGAAATCTCATGATATGCTTGATTTGTATGACGTTTGCGCGCTGGAAAGTAAGTTGATAAGTGCACAAGCATTTATTCAGTCCTTTTCCTAGTAGTACCGGTCTAACAGGGACGTGCCGTGCGGCAAGCCTCGCCAGCTTCACTAAATCACACATTGGTTCTTGATTATGAAATGCTATTGTTGTTGCGGTACATATCTGGAGTAGCAGCGTGGATTCGGTTGGTCGTCGGTCGTTAAGGTGCCGGTGGCAGTGTCGGTATGCAAGGAAGCTGCAGTCGTTCTCGTGCAATGAAGTCGCTGTCGTTTGGAACAATACACCACATTTTGCACTCATGCTTTCTCTCTCCACCCTTAGTCCAGAGCTCAGATCAATTTTCGTGAACATTATATCCTCTAGACACTGAAGACTAATGATTGCCTTAGAGATTTACGTTCGTGGTATCCTGTGATGTACTTTGTTGCTGCCGAGTACCAAAAACTGGAGTGTACTTAACCCCTACTAAGCATCAGTAGTTAGGTCGAATTTTGTACCAAGCGAAGATGGTGTTCAGCTTGGGCGAAGAATCAACTCTCACTACTCAATACGTGCATCAACGACTTGATTCAACTTTCGGACGGATTATAACTTACTTTCGATACGCCATTTAAACCTATGCATCGATCTCAGCAAGTGCTTAGCGACTCTGAAGTATACTTAGTATTACTTTTCCAACCGCGGTCTACAAGCTCCTTTTCCTCCTTCATCTTCTCCCAGAGTATGTACTCCCCACGGGGTTTCTCCTTGTTATATGAATAATATTATCTGTCGTCATTGGCTAAAACTAGACCTCACTAAGGAGAAAACACAGGGATGCGGAAGTAACTATTGCTTCAGTAATAGTGATTCCAACAACCACGGCAAGCGCCATAGTCGTGCGTGCCTTCTTGATCCTGTTGCCATTGGCCTGCTCGCCACTAGCAGCGCAGTTTCGCCTTCCAAACTCAAGCTACAAGCCTCCCAGAACGCGATTCAGTCGACCGATCGTTTCAAAATGACAATCAACGACTGCTGTGAAGGCCGATGAAATATTTGAGGCGGACAATGAAGAGAGAGGAGCTATAAATGCTATCAGAAATATGCTTGCAAGCTCAAAACAATGGTTCCAGGATAAGAAACTCGTGACAAACTACAGTATGCTACACTTTCGACGAAATTGGACGATCCGGCGAAGAAACTCGTGAGCGATGGTGTTGATGCTAACCAGGGCACGTGGTGCTCAAACTCAACACCAAACTAATTATGGACTGTGATACTGGACGTGTCATTCGTTGTAGAATCCACAATGGGCCTCACACTAGTGGCAGTGGAAAAAAGACAAGCGCTACACTCGGTTTGCTGTTGACTTCACTCACAAGCGCCATGTTTTAGGCTATCTCGCAGCTGAACGTACTGTGAATGAGGCTCCGCATTTGAGATGGTAGCAACGAAAATTGCGTCGTGGATTTCTGAAAGCTGGAATGAACTCACTATCAAAACAATTACTCCCGGCTTCGCAAATGCTGATTAACTTGGAGCTATAGAACTACGATTGACAAGCATTTCAGTCTCACTAAGTGTAAAGGTAGTGAGTTTGGCCACGTAGATTAATTGGTATGAGCACCGCTATATGTGCGGGATTCGCCCCGTGTCCACAATTCTTTTTACTTGTCAAGCAAGCAAGATAATTTTTAGGTTTTAGCAACTAAAGGTTAAGATTGTGAATAATTCTGCGTACTGCCCGTAGTAAATTGCACTACGTTTATGGCAGGGGTGATGTGGTACGCATACGAAATTGATGGTACACAGTATCCAGTTGATTCCGTCAGTTGTTCGCTGTCAGTGCAATTAGCTATGCTAATGTTTACGAACAGGTACATTCCAATATCTGCATAATCAGCCCCATTCCTATCAAAATGTATATTGAGCCAACGGTATGCTGAAGTGCTGAATCATTCAGTGAATGTAGTGTCTCTGCCTTCAAATCATCTCACTGTCTCATTCAGCTGGGTTGGGCATACTCCCAACCTTTACGGTTGGATGACTGAATATAGGGTCTACCGGTGCAGTTTGTGAAAGATATGATACTATCCTACCATATTATGGGAACACTTGCAGCATTACACCTTTGTCATTGATTCTCCCTCAAAGATGTGAACTGCACAGTCGCTAATACACCATATATTCTTCAATGCTTCTTCACATTAAGAGTTTGTTGTTGTTGATACTGTGCTCGCAATAATGAGCAGCTCACCATCTATTGATCTACCTGGTACCTACTTCGTAGTGTATTGTACTGTGATGCAATCGTGCTGTCGCTGCCTCATTATGTGGTTTGGCAGTATCAAATCTCATTATTATCACAGATGATTCTCAGTACAATAGTCTGTTCAACAGAACCACCTGTTGTGTGCCGACAGATTTAAGAACTAAGGAATTATTGTAAAGTTGTCAACATGATGGTACTAGTGCTACTAGTAATACTGTACATATAGTGTACTGTTACTCGCAAAAACCGGATTTACCTTCTTGAACTACGCGTAGTTAGCTCATTGATAGTCATCGACTTGGCTTTACTATTGGTGTCAGAATTTGCCTTCCGACGCCAACATACTTCAGTATATAGGATCGATTTAATGATATCTGTAGACAGAGAAGTATATCTTCTGCCTGCATTTACAGAGCCAACAGTTAGAGTACGTACTGCAACGCATGTTTTGAGTTTAACAAGTACCTCTTCCGTTGACTTTGTTGATGCCTTCATTATGGCAAATGAGTGCACGGGTGAACCAGCACATTTGTCGAATTGTTGGGATTGTTGCGACAACGGACTAAACCCTTACTACTGTACCGTACATGTGCAGCACGGTGGGTGGTAAGTACAAGGCACGGTTCTCGTAAAGATTATGGTATTGGAGTAAAAAATAGGCTAGATAATATAGACCATATAACGTCAAATCTCATGATATCCGGGCACAATCTGACTTACGCTTTGACTTTATGCTTCGATGATGGTCTCCACTGGCATTCTCACTTCGCAATAGCACAAGAAAGCACGACACGTCATTAACTGGCTGAAGCTATGCGTGGATGTTTCGTCCTTCTTCTGGCTGTCATCGTCCTCCTCGCCAGCACCAACTCGGTATCGGGCTCTACCGTCAAGTTACGCACTCCCCAGAACCCGATTCAAGTGGAAACCAACAATGAGCGAGTTCTTCGAGAAGATGTAAAAACTGATAAGACTATCGACACCGGTGAGGAAGAGAGGAACGCGCTCACGAATGCAATCACGAATTTCAGCAAGAACTCGAAGGCCCTGATTAAGCACCAGCGACTTGTGGCGAGACTGAAGTCGCAATCACGTTACGTCTACACAGATTCTATTGCCGCGAAACTAATAGCGAGAAAGATCAGTCCTGACGACATGGTCAATGCCCTGCAGCTGACCATCAAAGCGAACCGATGGAGCCCCAATGGTGGGAATAAAGCAGTGTACAAGCTATGGCTAAGTTACTTCGAGACGTATACGACAAAATTCCCCAAGTGGAAACCCACTTACACTCCTGGACAACTCTAACACTTTACGTACTAGATGAAAGATACATCCAATCCAACATGGTTTTGCCGTTGTTATAATCTCGAAAACGTGGATTCCACCTTTTCTTCTCATAAGAGTACTTCTTTTTCTGATGATCTTTAATGCTGCTACAAAGAAGACATCGTAGAATACTGCTACTACATAAGTGCTCAAATCGAATGAAGCTTCAATGAGAATCACTACAAGAGGCATCATTGCAATGAATCAGAGACGACTACAAGAACGAAATTCTACAGCAATTGTGTGGCCATCGCAACGCCTACAACTTGGGAGGAGTTTGAACAGGTTATACTTAATAAAGCGAAAATGGCACTTTACATGTCGAAACATGAAAAGTAATCGATTCATTGTTGTTACATCTTCAGATACTTGACAAACATTTCAACTACTACGCGAATCGAACATTACCGGAAGCAAACCAGGAAAATGGTTACACATCGTCTCCAATCTCGGCAGTAGTAACTTGACCACCCACACCAAACTGACCGGCCGAGCCAAATCTACCCCGCGTACCAAGCCCCCCGAGACCTCCGAATGCTCCACCATTACCACCAAAACGTCCACCAAACCCACCTGCACCTCCGTTGTCACCGAAGCCCCCGCCCACACCGCCTAACATGCCACCACCTAGTTGACCTCCCACACCTCCGCCAAACCTACTGGGTCCACCAGCTCCACCAACATCACCAGCCCCACCAAGACCACCAGCTCCGCTGGGCCCACCCAGTCCTCCCGTACCAGCACCTGCTCCTCCACCATTAGCTCCGTTGCGAGAAGTAGGCCCACCATTCGGTGTCGTCGGAGCGGGAGTAGCGGATCCACCATTGGCACCATTGCGAGTACCCGTAGCAGCACCCGGGCCCCCTGCACCGGCCAAGAACCCGTTCGTGGTCGTACCAGCTTGACCGAAAGCACCGTTTGCAGTCGTGCTGAGCTGGTTGCCAGCACCGACCCCGCCGCCGAACTGCCCAAAGCCATTCGCACCTCCTGCATCGCCACCGAACCTGCCTGGACCGCCAAAACCGCTAGTGCCGCCAAATTGCTCACGGTCACGAGTTATTGGGCCCATACGCACAGGTCCACGGGGTCCTTGAGCGAGAACATAGCCGTTGATGAAAGTAAGAGCTGCAAATGCGAGTGCGAGTCGAGTTGTCATGGTGGTTGATTGGTTGTTGAGAGCGAACTCAGGTCGTCGCAGCGAAGGTTAGAAACACTTGAGTCGAGAAAGTGAAATGCGAAGTGAGGCTCTGCATGCTGTTGTCGCCAAAGAGACCGGCATCGATCCATCATCTGGGATGAAACCAATTGAACCTTGAGACAAGAGAATCAATCTCTCTGTTGATTTTCAATCTATGACTAGACCACGCTGATGTTTATCTTCTTCTATCATAGTGAAAGTTGTTAAAACCTTTAATGGGTAGTGATATGGTAATGAGATTCGAGTCGAACGCAACGCTTGCTACAGCAGGAGGATAATAACTTGCACCAGAAGCAAAGGAATGAAGAAAAACTATGCTTGTGAGGTTCAAAGTGGGTCATATGAAAGACTCGTATCGGGAGATTGTTGGATTGAAAACTCGCTTATGTTCTCGTTGACGCCGGAAATCATCACCAAAGTTTTCGTGTGGCATACAACATGAGGACATTTCGGAACGTGTGATGGTGTTCAATATCTATATCCTTGAAAGGGAGAGCAACATGTTGTTGCAGCAATAGATAAATGATCACAGTTCGTGAGTAGCATGTGGAAGTGCAAGATAACAACCAATTTCAAGTTTTAGTTGACTATATCACACGCGGTCTAGCGAATCGAGACGTAAGTTGGGATCTTCGAGCGAATGATACTGAGTGCCTCCTTACCACCATTACTCTCTAAAACGGCAAGTGTGTCTTCAACGTCAGCACGCAATTGCTTGGTCAGTAGCTTGCGGTGAATCTGCTGTGTAAGTTTAGGAAGGTAGATATTCATCTCCCCTTCAACAAGATCTGATAGCAGTCGAGTAGCTTCCAGTGCCATGACAAACGTGTCGTCGTCTTTAGTCATTAGAGCCGTACGCAATGGCACAATGACCTGCGCAAGAATCGGTAGGGTTTTCTCACGAGCATCCTCAAGCTTCATCAATTCGCGAAATGTAGTGCGAGAAAGGAACACGAATGGGTGCTCTGTTTCCAAGAACCCTTCGACACAGGTGATCAGCAGTGGATCGTACGGTATGGCTAGTCGAATAGAAGAGCAAGTTAGTTTAAGAACTCCAAAAGCTGTCAAGAAAACAACTTACTATTGGGGTCCCTCGTCCACTGAAGCGAGCTACGGATACCTCCATGATTAATTCGGCACGGAATGGACCCAGCATCATACGCGTTGGAGAAGTTGCTGTAACAGCAGAAAAACGTTAATACTGCGTACAATAATTCATTGTTGGTCCACACTTACGTTCTGTGCTTCTTTCTCCCATATGTAAATACGGAGGCCTGTTTGTGCTTGTGGAGCATCGTAGACGGCAATGGATGCGCAATGATAGCTTTCTTGGTAGCGGTCTCTGTCTCTGGAGTTGCTGAACGTGTCGATGACTTAGTTGAGGAAAGTGTACTTGGGCGCTTGGACGATAATTCA
This sequence comes from Phytophthora litchii, assembly GCA_002812785.1. Classification (NCBI taxonomy): domain Eukaryota; phylum Oomycota; class Peronosporomycetes; order Peronosporales; family Peronosporaceae; genus Phytophthora; species Phytophthora litchii. The sequence goes on along the minus strand of PCFV01000192.1, from coordinate 31,622 downwards.
GAGTTCTTCTGGTTGGATGTAGTGGGTGTAGATGACTTTGACTTCTCTCTGGAATTACTTGCTCGTATTTGACTCGAACGACTGCTGCTTCTGCTGTTGCTGCGGCTTGATCCATTGCTGCCGTTTTTACTATCGCTTTTGTCGATCCCGGAGTTGTTGCCACGATCTGTTGCTGGTTTTGTTGTCACAATTGGAGCCATGCTACGAATCCTTCTGCGTCGTTGGAGTTCTTTAAAACTATGACCTCCACTTCACACGACAACCTTCCTATTCATAGCGAAACACACCGAGAACAATTTCCCAACGCCACGCTTGCACACCCAGCTTCACAGCGGTAACCATCTATTTTCAAATATTCATTCACACAAGTGAGCAGTGCATCAAAGGCATTCCGTTAAAACTGCAGTGGAATCAAAGATTCCACGAGCGGTAGTAGTAGAACTCCTCATCTGCCGTGTCGTAGTCGTTGACCCAGCCGCTGCCGTCTGGCTCGGAATTAGCGAAATGCTCTTTCAGCACTAACTTGACGTTCTTGCCACGTTCGCGCTGGGTAATCTTCAGTCGGAAATTGACTTCATTACAGTTGGTAGGGACTGTCACTACCAAGTCATCTTTGTCCACGTAGAATCGGCCACGGTAGACACCTTTGCGTTGGTTTCGGATGTGCGACTCCACTTCATGTGGTGGTTTAAACAGCATGCCATATAGCACAGTGCCATCTCGCTGGAACGAGAAGTAGCGGTAATAAATGCACTTTAAGATCGTGCCAGGCACAATGTCCGTCCACATACTCAGCTCAGGCTTTTTGTAGTACGACACCTTGAGCCAGTAAAAGCCATTGTAGCGCACACGCGGACGCTCGTGGAACATGTCGAACCACGTCGGGAAGCGTCGTAGCCCGAACTTATCGCGTGCAGCAGCCGCTGCAGCTCTCGGGTTCTGCACAGGGAAGATTCGTCGACACAGCGCTTCAAAGAGCACCTCGGACCGGGCAACCTGCAGCAGTCTCTTGCACGTGCAAGTGCAGACTCCAATGGTATCTTCATCGAGCCATTTAAGGATGTCAATGAGCAAAATATCTGCAAAATTCAGCAGCTTATGGTCCTCATTGGGGTCTTCTTCCTCTTCTTCCTCTTGAGCCGTATCTACTGCTTCTACAGCTCTGGAGACAGGAGCATAGGGCTCTGCGTCGTCATCTTCGTCTCCACTGTCTTGTTCTTGCTGTTTCTGCTCCATTTCTCGGTCGTTTACTGCTGTTCCAAGATGCAATTGAGCAACAGGAGCTCGTGCTGCTTCCTGACGTCGTTGCTGGTCTTCTGACTGCAGGATCTCAGCCAAAAAGTCCGGTCTGTACCACCAGACATGATACAATCGTTTAGACGCTGTTTAAACGCTATTTGGCACGAAATTTCAAGCTGAAACTTTACTCAAGGGACTCTTGTAGTGCTGCTTGAAGCGCTTCCTCATCGGCGTCGCGGTGGGCCGAGCCCTTGACGTTAACAGCGACGTCTTCCTCTCGATGCGGCGCCATGAAATTTCGATTGTGAATCAGACGGCTGCTCAGTTCCAATCCTGTGGAATATGATATCGACTTGTAGAGGGTTAATCAAACGGTACGAACATTCCAAGACGGTTCTCAGTGGCAGTTTATTGTCCAATGGGACGTTAGTATCATGAGTGGGTGGACCAATGGAAAGTGGTTATTGCTGCTTCCTCTTGGTATGGATTACTGAGAGCAAGTGTTTACGCTCGAAACAGGAGTTGAAGTGACTTAGCGATCGTCCAGCACTTGTAGTTCTATTTGGTTGCAGCCTTACAGCAGGAACTGCACTTGACTAGCGTCTTCACGTGTGAGACGTAAAATATGTTTTGGCTGGTCGGAACTGTTGCTGTTACCATCGGCTGGGTTGTCCTTGCGTGTGAGAAAGTGGAATCGACATGTCTGGATGATCTGCTTAAGACCAGCACTCGCTCCACTAGTAGAAGACGGTGCTCCGCCGTTCGCACTATCCTTCAGCGCTGTTAGTTTGTGCTCCTTGAGACAAGATTGATGCATCTTGAGCATACCGCCGAACAGACCAGCGTTTCCGCTGTTCCACCACCGAACGCTACCGTCGCGAGCTGCATATGAGACCAGAACTTGCCCGTCAGATCGAAAGCGAACTGCCGAGACAGCGGAGGCATGACCGTCCAGAATGCGCCATTTTGTGGCTGTACGCAAGTCGTAGATCACGATCACCGCTTCCATGGTACCTAATGCCAAGCGCTGTGTCTCCTTGTGGAAGTCCACCATCGGGAATCGTCGCACGAGGCTATGTAGACAGCGGGTGCTCAGTGGTAGGCAACGACGCCGACGTTCAGGCTTCGTTGGATCGAGACATGTCATGATTGTGTCCACAAAGGCCGGAAGGTGGCGACACATAAGCAAGTAGTGCGTGTTAATGAGCTCCATCATGTACAGCAGGATACTCTCGTGGAAGCCAGCTGGCCGATCGTTGTTGTGCATCTCCTGTTGAAGTAGTCCCAACACGAATGCTGACTCACAAGCACCTACTTCCACCAGTAAACTCATCGCTGCATTGCTTCCACCGGTTCCTCCCTCGTTAAAGTTGGCAAGTGAACCACCTGGGCCCGCAATAACCTCTTCGTTTTCTTCACTCTGGGCACTGTGTAGTTTCTCACGCATGTCAATCAATAGGAGCTGGATCATGAGAGATGACAAGTCCACAAGGTGCGGCCGGAAAAGCATAAGCCCCTTTGTAAGTAGCTCCGCTGATACAGATGCCACAAACCGCTCTGGTGCCTTTAACAAGTAGACCAGTACGTCGCAAACTTCTCGTGCTCCGGCTGGAGAAATTTCACCAGGGAAATACGTGCCGATCATGCTCATCAACAGGACAAGGGAGCCTAACCGTTCTACCACCAGAGAAAATGACATCACGCTCATCTCATTACCAGTACTGATAGTGCTGGCATTTCCGCTGGTAGTACTAGTACTCCCCTGAGTGTTAGAGTTTGAACCTCCACTTGTTCCAACTCCGCCAACAGTACCAAGAAAAGAGCTGCCTGTCTCTGTTTCCAAACGAACCATTTCCCAGTGCAGTTTTGCTGAATATTCAGCAGATAAAATACTTCTTTCGGCTGGAGGGAGGCGTTTAATCACACCACTCAGTAATGTACGAGCCGCTAGCTGCGTGTATTCACATGAATCGAACCCAAATGCAGCTAGCTCCTCGAGAGCTGGTTCCCGGAACTGAGCTACGCATTCTGGAAGCACAATCGAATGCTGGGTGATTAGCTGACTCCAAAGTACTTGAAATTCTTCCTTGTTTACTGGTGAAACGCTTCCATTACCAGACTTGGGATGTTTATACTCCATGCAGCTCATGCACAGTGACACCACGCCAAGTGCGATACTCGCTGACAATGCAGATGAATGTTGCCAATTACGTGCGAAAGCAGGTACAATAGGTGACTCAGAGTTTGTGGCCTCACTCTCCAATACAATCGATGTTGTCCACGGGACTGGAATCGTCAACGCTCCCGAAAAAAAGTCTCGCAATGCGCATGAGTACAACGCATCTGCTGGTTCAATTCCTAATATACTTCGGCAAGACTGATCGATAGCTGGAGTAGCACCCCATGATAGCAGCAATGAAAGCACGAACAATTCCATCGACCTCGTTGCATAAACCGAAGCTTCAAGATTGTCATCGGGTTTCACAGCACCGTTGCTACCCTGGAAGATGGAGGAGTTGAAGCTGTTCCAGTTTTTCTTAAGCTGTTCGGCACTCCGAAGTACTTCAAACTCGATAAGCTGCACGACTGTGTTTCCAATAAATAGAGTAGAGTTTTCACCAAGAGAGCTACCAGAGGTGCCTGGTGTTTCCAAACCTGACGCGTTGCCACCACCATTTAGCAACGCGCACGGCATGGTACGCTCTAGAATACCAGTATCTGTGCTCCAAACGTAAACCATACGATCATCGCACTCCACATGTAATAGCCCTCTCTCCAAATGCCAATCAAGATTGCAGACTCTGTCGCCATGTTCCGCCAGCTCTAGGATACACACCCACTCGACACCACAATGGCCAGCACTTTGCTCCACTACAGAATTAAGAACTAATGAGTGTTGTGCTGATGGATGACCTGTGTACTGAGGTGCATACATAACGATTTTGTTGTCAATTCCAACTGTAGCAACCAGTCTGTCAGGGTAGATCGCGTCCCAATCATCCATCTTAGTACCAATGTCGCCTCTCCTTAGCGGTGATATACTGATCTGCTGGATAGCGCCACGATGGTTGCGAAATCTTTGCAATATTTTTGCTTTGTGATGAACCAACGTATCCTGGGTTGCTGAGTGGTGGAGTACAAGCTCGACCACCCTCAGGATTCCGTCCGTTCCACCACTAAACACCATAAATCTGATTGAAGGTTCTGGAGTGTCGGTGCGTGGTTTATCGCTTGATCCAGACTCATTTGGTGTTTCTGCATATTGATGAACATAATCATTGGTCTTGATGCTTAGGTGATGACTTCCTGTGGTTCGCTGCAGAGAAGGACCAGGGAAACGAGACCTGTAAAACGGGTTCTTCTCAGGTCCAAAGTTTGTATCCTCCACCGGAAAAACAGGATGTTGACCTGAGCTAGAAGGCGAAGGTGCAGCAGATGATGTCGGTTTTGCAGCCCCGAATCCCCAAAAGCAGTGCGCAATTGCAGTAACTCGCCCAGAATGACACGATAAACACGTATCGGAATCCTTCACAGCACCATTTGGCAAGTGCTCTTGGCTCAACAACCCTATGCAAAGTGTTCCATCTGAATACCCCTTCGCGATAATAGGGATATCTAGCAAATAATGATACGCTTCCAATTCCGGTCTTCCCTTTTCACTCTCAGTTGCCTCCGGTTGAGTGGGTTCCGAATTTGCACCTTGGGGGCCGCCGCGTCCTGTTACTGGTGCCAATGCAGTAGCCAGTACACTGCTTGCGGTACTTGTGATTGAAGTCCCGCTTCCTAATGAATTTGCAAAAGCATCATTTAAGTCTTTTCGGCGCTTGCGGCGCAAGCCGGCACGTCGAACTACCTCGTATGTTGAGGACGACACCGTATCATTTCTTCCAAGTATCAGGTGCGTCAAGCAACCTCGATGCTGTGACGAAGTGCGTGTTTCGTGTTTCTCTTTCTCACCCTGTGCTGCTCTCTTTGCAGCCTCAAATCCATCAGTGAGAGAATGAAATCGTACACGCTCCGAAAGTTGCACTCTTGCTAGGATGATATTCCCTTTGTTTTGAATCCTTCGGGTTGGTGAGTGTACACGAAGTGCAGGTAATGTCCAAACGCCCAGTGTTCCGCGATGGCACATGTGCACAACCTGAAGAATCGAACCTGTTGTTACGCATGATGTAAACCCTGTCTGCTGTCTTTTACCTGTTCGAGAAGTAACCAAAGGCCGGGGTTTTGTCTGCAAACAATTTTCCTTGTGCACCAGGAGATCACAGCATTTACATCGGTCCAGGGAAGAAACATAGATTGCCTTGTCAATAACGCGCAGCACCTTTGAGTCAGACCGTGGCACTAATTGATCTTGATCCTTCGTGAAAATGAAAAACTTCCCTGCAGTATCCGCGGAAGAATCTCCAGTCATAAACTGAAAAACATGGCCTGTGTTTGTCCACAAAACAACATTGCCATCTTCCAAAAACGCACCAGTCTCCCAGTGCACAGTTCCACAATCGCCACTAGCACCGCATGAAGTGACGTATTTACTACCATACGTGGTTGCTGCCTGACGAACAAATTCTGCCGGCAAAATTCGGCAACTACCAATACCGGCATGTGGCCTAATCCTTGAAAACGATCCATTGCTTGCTTGCCCATCCAATGGACATAACCATTTCCGCTTGAGTACTAAAAATTTGGTCTTCCAGATAAGCAGGACGAGCGAGGAATCACCTGACACATGAACTGACAACGGAAAGTAGCTGCTCTTGATCGAGCCCATTAGTGCAGTCTGAGGATTCATATTGTCGCCATCTTTTAACGACGTGCTTTGAGAGCACGTAATATCCTCCGCTTGATCGGCCCACGAAATAACCCAACTGCTACGCTGTACCCACCGAAATCCCCACGCTACACTTGCTGATCCACCACCTTCACTAACGCCAAATGGGGTTCCACTTGTAGACCCTCTAGGTTGAGTCCACAGAAAACATTTGACTAGACCCTCTGCACCAAGAGATAGCACCACTGCATCCCATCGCTGATTGTATTGTTCCGAGTTTGATGGAAGAAAAGTAGTAATTCGCCTGGGGTCCGGCGAACCACTCCCAATTGACTGTCGAGAAGGAGATACACGACCACTCTCTATCTGAACTTGATCACCATCTGAAATCCCTGTTTCAATCCCTGGTCCACTATTCGACCTGACCAATCTCGGTCTCGGCGTCTTCGATCGCGGCATCTGAAGTTCTCCCACAGCAATACTTCGTCGGATCTGTTCCTGTGCTGTGTCCATGCAATACAGCAACTGCATTCTCCACGTATCCAGCACCATGAGTCTCGATTCCTCACTCACCACCACTGCAAATCTTTTGTTACACAACATTTCAAGTCCCAATAGCGGCGCCAACTCCTTCCCTAGCGACGCGTTGGCTTCTGCACATGCTCCATTAGGTAGTTGCCATCGTGCTAGCGCTCCATCTCTCGTAGCAGTGATCAAAGTACTCTGTCCCCACTCATCTGTCCCACTGACAATCCCCACAACAGGGTGTCCACATCCGTCGCTGCCAGGGAAGATGAGCATATTGACTTGAGCCACAGCGTCGTGCTCGAACCTCCAGTAAAGGACAACACCGTCCACCGTGCCTGCAAAGACACATAATTGCGTGCGAGTATCCTGCATATCGTCCCCTTCAATGTTTATATGTATGTCCTCCTCGGTGACCAACGTGGACGAGTTCTGGCTCGGTTGGGACATGGGTAGCTGGAGGACATGCAAAGAGGACACTTCCACTTGTGGAGGCTCGTTCCAGAGCACCAGGGGGACAACTACGTCCTTCCCTGTAGCGTGAGGGTGATAGCGGGCATCTCGATTGTCCACTTGTGTCCTCCAAGACGTTGTTTTCCGCACCATGCGGTCAATAGTCCTCCGAAGACGTCACTGGAAAACGCGGATTGCGACGTCTATAGAGCGACTTAGAGAGTGAATAGAGACGCAATAGATAGAGGAGATAGTAGACTAGATGGTCAGATGAATGGAACAAATGCAGAACTCGTGTGGACGACCACAATGACGACGCGGATCTGCCTTGGAGCTGCTTGAAGCGACGTCGATCGGACTCACTTTTGGCTGTTGATCGTAAATATAGTAGAAGTTCACTTAAGTACGAATTAAATTGTTAAGTACGCACTAAAGTTAGTGGACATTGGAGGACACACTGAAGTTGGAAATAGTTTTAACTGATCGTTCTCAAGAAATGATTACCAGCCTATAGTATTGTGTTGGAATGAATCACTTGTTCTTGACATGGGAGGGCGCGACAAGGAAAATGTACACGTTCTCGGCTGACATTGTTTTCAGAAGGCCGGGGCGAGAACTCGCGCGCTTCTTCAATACGATCAAGTGGCGGAGATCGTCAACCTGCATGAAGCAAACAACACGACGGTTAAAAGGACACTCACCACCACAGCTTACACACATATCAAGCTTCTTACAATGGTCGGGTTGAGGTTGAAGTAGTTGTGTCGGATCGCGTGCACATTGTTGTCCATCCAAGTGGTGTCAATCACATCCATGTCAAGATAGTGGAGCGGAGCATCTTCTTCACCCCGTGTTGTACCGTAAGGTGCCGACGCATCGTTGGTTGGATGTGTCCGGTTGCGGTTGTACGCGAACGTAGCCACACCAGGATACTTTGCACGCTGATTTACCGCTGCGTAAGCCAGATCCAAGTCTTGTGGTGCAGACAAGTTTTTCTCCTGCCAGTTCAAAAACTGAGTGTCAGATCGCCCTGCCACCTCGTTTTCTTCCGGATCGCGATGAATCATGTGCCCACGCCTGCCAAGCGAGTAGTTCAATGGGCCAGTCACGGTTTTCTTCGACAGATATTCCAAATAAAACAACGCGCCGTCCATGCTGTCCGCATACAACGTAATTTGCCTGCAAAAGTGACGTGCACGATCGTATCCTCCGCCGTATTTTACGAAATCGTCCCGGTCATAATCTGGGTTGCAAAACGTTAGCGTCGACAGCTCCATCTTTCTTGGCGTACTACCGACGTTGGTGTGGCTTCCGGTAGGCTGATTACAGATAGCATTTCAGCGATATGTTAGCTATTGCAGATTTGCATGTGACTGTAATGCACGAAACACGTACCAAAAAGACCTCATCGAGCAGTCCCTTATTGAGGGAACTGAAGAAAACACGTGCTCCCATAGAGTGTGCGATGATATTCAGCTTTGTGTACCCCGCATCGATTAGGCTCTTCAAGAACAGGATAAAGTCATCGGCTGTGCGTGCACTCTCACTACCAACATTTTTTGCTGCAAAACACATAATAAAGTTAGAACAGATATTTCAAAACTGATCTTAAACACCGCTTGTTCGATCACCTTGGAAGTACGCCAGAACGCCTCCGCTAGGCCAGCTGAACACAAAGGGGTGAATATAGGACGGAAAGTCTCCTAGTGCTAAAAGTTGTGCAAGACGATTCATGCCATAGTCGAGAGAACAGTTGTAACCGTGGAGCAGGACAAGCGCTTCTTTGCCTTCTTCACCGTCACCACTTGGGAGATCAAGCACGGGAGCAGACTCTTCACGGTAAAGATTCCGCCTTGTGACGCGCTCCCTGCGCGGTTGTCCACGCAGCATCGCTTCTTCATCCTTGTGATTAAATACAACACCGTCCGTCGGAGTCCGAAGTACTGGCAGGCACTCAGCAGCACTCTGGGGGGTATCATCGTCAAACGAAGGCGTCAAATGTGTTACGGTTGGCAAGTATTTGAAGAACCCTCCTGACACAGAACATTCTACACTCGCCACACCCCAGTTCAAACCGTTCTCCGAATGCTTTGGGATGAAGTAAATCTCAGTCGATCCCTTCTCACCACGATTATGACAAAATCCAATACGAATGTTCACAAACGAATATCCACTTCCATGCTCGAAACTGCGGAACGGACCAATAGGAACACCATCCTTCCATTGGCCAGTAAGACGTTCACCATGGTACGCTGTATCTGTCCACATACCATAGCCATGCGGTTGGCCCATTGCGTTAAGTCCTCCACAATACTTGACCACATTACGCTTCCGTGAGTAGAATCGTGCCTTGGATCGGTACGTTAACGAATTAGTCTCCACACCAGGCTTGACATTCCACCAGGTCACAAGATTGAGTTTCTGGTGAAGTACCATCCACGGGTACGCATAATGCGTGAACCAATACGCAAACACCGTGATAACTTCGACCGAACTGAGGATAACAATCATGATACGACGTACTTGGCGATCCGAGTCCGTCACCTCATCGTCGTCGATCCAGAACAGCACGTATAAGTTGCCAGTGATTGCGTACGTCAGCAGCTCCGCAATAATGATCCAATAAATGATCCACCGCACAAGTAACGCCAGCTTGACGAGGAGGTAGAGTCCCAGTAAAATCACTGCAAAGTAGAAAACTCCATCCGACAGCGACGCTTGCTCACTATTTGACTCTGTTGATTCAGCACAATAATATTCTGTTAGCTTGCAAAGTATAATAAATATTTTCACGATACACTCTACCAGAATTATTGGCAGCCAGCACAGCGAACACGATGATGATGTAGATGACAATGAGCCACGTGACCATCTGCGTCACGAACGAATACTTTTGGTACACGCCTCGGTATCTTCGTTGCAGACGACGTCCAGTCATAACCCCGAAAGACCTAACAGCATAGTCCTTAGTAGGGTTTTCATCTCCTGTCAATGTGTCAATAATTCTCGAAACCTACTGGTGGAAATCAAACTGTTCCGGTCCCTCCTGCGCGTCTGAGAGCATCGGTGGCTCCTCTTCGTGTACGGGCAGTTGCGTCGGGCTGCGGTAGCCGCTGGAGAGCGCCACCTCGTTGGCCATGAGACTGGCGTCCATTATGGCAGAGCGAAGCGGTGTGCTCTCGGTGGCAAATGTTGGCAAATGCGGTGCTGGCCACATGGTCAAAGTCACACTATGTCACCTACAATTTTGCAACTGATTCCGGCTCTTAACCCTGAATTAGAACTGGATTCTGCAAATCGACGTTCAATTAGGACTGTATACGGCAAATTGTCTCACCAATCTGGTGATGTTGATGAGCCCTTGCATCAGTAGATTCAATCTACTAGATTGGGCGTCCAACAATCCACGACTGTCCTCCTTGCCTTTCAAAGGCTTTGTAGCTATTGCAAAGGTGGGAGTAGACTTTGTTTTAGGAGCGAAGCTTCAGACCACTAATACCTGACACGGTACATTTTTTGACTTTTGTCTCCAAGTCTCGTCAGTAACGTCCGATAGATTTCGCTCAAATGCAAGTGGTCGTGTTCACACGTCACTAACGCCCGATGAATTTCGCAACACTTGCAATTAAGAAACTAAGAACCACACACATTTGCATGTCGTTTTCACATTTCGTTCAGCAATTTTCAGCAATCGCAACTTGCTAGCAAAAATTATTCTTGAACACCAAACCCTATATTAGACTTTATAACGACACAAAGTCCATTATCAGCTTCGCCATGGCAACGTCTCCGTCCTCCGCCGCGTCGCTCGTGCTGACCAACCGAGCGCTCTTCCGCCTCCTCATGGACTTTATCGACGGCGTCCCGGGCTCCGTCGTGTCGCTCGTCACCGACTTCCAGCGCAGCCATCGAGGCGTCCCGTGGTCCGCCACTGGCGCTTTACCACGCGCCGCCATCCAACGCGGAGACCTGGAGTCGCTGCGGCACTTGCGGAAACTGTCGACCACCAAGAGATTCCAGGCACGACCAGAACTGGCGTTCAATGGGGCCACACGCTGTGCCATTCAGTTCGGACAATTAGAAATTTTAAAATATTTAGTAAATTCAGTAGGTAGTGCCGAGAATTTAACTAGTAGAGCAATCGGTAGTACGTTGATGGGATGGGCTGTGAGGTACTCAAATGTACTGAAATCGACGACAAAGCTGGAGATTGTAGAGTGGGTAATAGCTAACTACTCGGGATCTGCGTTGAGGGACGTGAAAGCGGAAGATTTGAGTCGAGCAGGGGTTCCAGTGTTGCAATTTTTGAAGGAGAGAGAGTTGGCAACGACTGGCTTTGGAGATCCGAGGTTGGTGGATTTAGTGGCGACGATGGGAAAGATGGAGACGTTGATGTTTTTGGTGGAGAGAGAGGAAATGCGAGTGGTGTGCACGTCAGATGCAATGGATGGTGCGGCGGCCAATGGACATTTGGAAATTGTGAGATATTTGCATAGTCAGAGAACTGAAGGATGCACGGTTGCAGCGATGGATGGTGCTGCGCGGAACGGGCATTTGGAAGTGGTGAAGTTCTTGCATACGCTAAGAGCAGAAGGATGCACTGTTGCTGCTATGGACGGAGCTGCACGAAATGGACATCTAGACATGGTGGAGTTTTTGCATAAGAACCGCAGAGAAGGTTGCTCAACTTCTGCGATGGACGGCGCAGCAGCTAGGGGTTTCTCGAAGTTGTGCGCTTTTTGCATGAACACCGTAGCGAAGGCTGTACGACGAAAGCCATGGACGGTGCGGCTAGGAGTGGACATTTGAAGGTGGTGAAGTTTCTACATGAGTATCGCAGTGAAGGATGTACTACGGATGCGATGGATGGTGCAGCTCTCGTTGGACGCTTGCCGATTATCAAATTTTTGCATGAACACCGCAAGGAAGGATGCACGACCAGAGCTGTCGATGGCGCGGCGTGGAGAGGCCACCTCGAAATTGTTAGATTTCTCATGACGAACCGCTCGGAAGGTTGCACTTCCAAAGCTATGGATACTGCATGTCAAAATGGTTATCTGGAGCTTGTTCGCTTCCTCCACGAGCAGGGCAGCACAACATGCACGACTGGAGCCATGGACAGTGCTGCAAGTGGTGGTCACCTCGATATTGTGAGATATTTGCAGGAAAATCGCGTGGAAGGTTGTACCAAGGATGCTATGACCCACGCAGCAATGAACGGACACGCGGATGTTGTACTATTCCTCGGAGAATACCGGCACGAAGGTCCACATGAATACGCTCTCGAGCGTACCGCTGCACAAGGCAACGTTGATTGCGTGGATGCTTTAATTCGCTGTTCGATACGAGGTTGCCTTTTTGAAGCACGTCGCGCAGCTCTTCAGGCTGGCCATCCTCGTGTGGCTGTATTATTGTCCGCCTGGATAAACCCTGATGTGCGCTCGTGCTCATCGAAGTTCTACCACGTACGTTCAGGCCCCCGATGGTGTCAAAGAAAACCACAGACTGAAAATATGCATGAATCAGTAGCAGCTTCGAATGTGGTACATGAGCTTCAAGTCGAGAAACCTTCAAGTGTACAAAAGCCCTCTGGGTGGTGGTGGTGGTTCCGATGGTTGTAGAATATGCAGGTAAATGTTAACAGTATATTCATATGGATATGCACGGACACGTTAGAACAGTCCGAAGCAGCGGCGCTTCTTTCTCTTGGTTCCAGCTTGAATTTTCTCTCTCTGACGAGCAAGAAATCGAGCGACATCCTGATGACCTGCATCAATTGCGCTCTGCCGAGCCACTTCAAATCTCCACACACCACTTCCACGTGGAGGTGGCTGTGCAAATTTGCAAAGCATTTCCACACAACGCAAATGCCCAGCACTAGCCGCCATCTCCAGTGTACGATCGCTTGGTCCTTCCTCTCGATTTTGTGCAAGGTATTTCACAACCTGGTGATATCCATTCAATGCCGCGCCATGCATGGCTCGTGCTGTGCATCCATGTGTTCCATTTTCATGCAAGAACTTCACGAGCTCCAAATGTCCGTGCGTAGCAGCCGTATCCATCACAAGTGGAGAGAATGCTGTACTCCCATGTTCATGTAGCCAGCGGATACCCCGAATATTGCCAAACCCTGCAGCACGGCACAATTCGACCTCCGTGACGGTCTCAATAGATTCGTGTGGTCCTTCTGGAGCACTATGCAGCCACTCCATTATCTCGACATTGTCAAAATAGCAAGTCACTGCTACCTCAAGTAGTCTCCGTTCATCCGACAATGTCGGAGACTTGTCCCGCGTAACATGAAGCCATTTCAGCAGTTGCAAACTGTTGTATTCAATAGCACAACGACGCACGCCGCAGAACTCCAATTGCGGTAGTTTTTGCAGTCGTGGGTTCCGAGAAGCTCTCTGCAACACTTCCAGCATTTGTAGATCTCGTTGACGGATAGCGAATCGTGGCAGTTTTCCACGAAAGCTCCCGAGTTTGGTCAAGCAATCGAGACGGGCATCAATCTGACCCACAAGATAGGGCAAACCTGCCTGAAAACTTGTAATGTGTTGCAATAATCCGTAGTCAGTTAGTACGGCGAACGCAGCGTCGGTAGATGTAGATGAGGTCATCGTGCTGGTAACCTGGAAAATGCTGCTATTTCAGCTATTTCTACGATGAAGCCACACGAAAGTCTCTAATAAAAAGACAACTTCAACGTAGTACCTTGGATTGGCAAAATAATAAAGATGAGTTATCTAACAACGAGAGTTGTGGATGTCTACATGGGGTCGGAGCCTGGAGTTGGATGAGGTTTGCCGTCGTCAGATGTAACGAAGCCAGGTGCAGGATGAATCGTTTCATCCAACTTGGTACTGTTCTTCCTGCCGCCACTACCACAAGCAGTGCTTTTGCCTCCACTTCCGTCAGGCTCGATGAACTCGACAAGATACGTGTCCATCATGGGGACGTTGGTGAAATTGATCTTGCGGTGGAACGTACAGCGGATGTCGATCATATCTTTGATAACTTCCTGGACAATGGGACTCACGAGGATTTTCTCAGGAACACCATTGGATTCCAACTCGTTCGCTGTGAGTGCATCAGGTCCCCACATATCGTAGCGCAGAGTCGTCGTACCGATCACACCCCCAATGATGTTGCCAATGTGGATGCCAATACGCATCTGCAATCGCTCGCCGGTGTTCGGGTCTTGCACTTTACGTACCTCCTTGTGCATATCTCGAGCCATAGCCAATAAATCTCGGATATGACTTCGTAAATGCATCTGGTGTTTGTGCTTGAGTGTGCTTCGTCGAAGCAAATGCGATCGCAACTTGGAACCGGAACCTCGCAGAGCACCCCCAGTATCTCCTGCGACTTCGTTCTTGCGTTCCAACGGGAGCACACGGTTGCTCGACATTCGCAAGGTCGTGGCAAGACTACTTGAAATATTCGTAGGTACTGGTGCAACACTCATGCTTGCATCTGCAATGGACATATCAGCAGTACTAGCCGTACTAGTAACTACACCAGGACCAAGACTCATATCCACATACGGTAGACCTGAGACGATCACATACGCGTCGCCAATTGTTTGCATTTTGAAGACACCGTGTTTTTCCGTCAGCTTGTCGAATGCACAGAACAATGATGCTAGAATGTTGACAACTTGCGCTGTGGCAGCCTGCGAAGCGATAGATGTGAACCCCTTGATATCCGAAAACAGGATACCCACTTGCTGATGTTGGTCACACACCATTTCTCCTTCCTTTAGCCTCATGACTACAGCTGCCGGAAGCATTTGATACAAAAGTCGATCAGCGTTCATCGTCTCGAGCTGAGTACGTGTCTTAAGCCAGATTTGTCGCCGCGTGAAAAACTCAACACTCTGTGATGCGATAATATTCGCTACCACTGAAAAGTACGTAAGCACAATCGGATAACTCGTTTTGAACTTGGAATTGAATTTGGCTGCATCTTGATGATATCTCTGGAGAGAAACCAATGTAGTGATGGAAACCATTATCAGAGCAATTACGTTAAAGACGACAACATGACGGTATAAGATCGATCTTCCGTTGGAGACAACAAACATCGCTAGCACAGTATCCAAGCACAAATTTACATAGCGAGGTGATGTATCGATATCTGCCTCGAAATTAAGTCCCCACAGCAGTGCCTGAGCAAGAGTAAACACCAAGAGTCCAACAAGATAAAAACCAAGGAGTACATTCCGAAGTTTGACCTCGGAGTAGAAGACAAATTCATCACGCACGCGCCGAGCTACCAATATTGCCACGATTGCGAATGGACTTCGAATAAATAATAGGATAGCGTACATCGTCGCCGAGATTTCTCGTTGTGGTGTATATGAGCTGACAACAGAGAACACCTCTACGAGCAAGTCACGCATGCACGTGAACGAAGCATATGCTGCAAGAGCAAGAAGAGTAGTGCGTGCTCCTTCTACTCGATCGGAAAGTGTGTTCTCGAGATACTTGTTCTCCATTTCGTAATCCTTAAAGCACATATTCAATAATCGGATCTCTGTGAGCATGTGCTGCTCTACACTTTCACTCGTGTCAGTCCCTCCCCATGATGCAAGATCTGGTGGAGTTCCAAGAAGCATGCGAAGTGGGTCGTACTTCTTCCACCGCTGTCTAGCAGAGTGTAATATCCTGTTTCGTGTTGCAACAAGGAAATCCTGTTCAAAAGGACGGCGGACATTTATCACTGAAGAAGACATGAGGACCGAGTCCCGCTTGGCGCTAAACTCGAGTTGGCCAAGACATGCCATTTGTGCTACTTCAGTAAGGGGCTCACCCACCAGGTAGGTTGTCATGGTACCTTTTCCTTTCACATCGATCTGGCGCTCCTCGAACGAAAAATGACCTACCAATTTCTTGTAGGTAACGTGAGAGATTTGACACCGCCCAGTAATGCCAGTAGACTGCATACGCGATGACGTATTGACGGTGTCACCAAAGAGAGAAAATTGCTGCTTCTTCATGCCCACCAGTCCACTAACAACACGACCAGAATGAACTCCAATACGTAGTTTGATCCCATTTCCATTGGAAGCACGACATTTTTCAAGTGAAGCGAGCATATCCAATGCCATAGACACAGCGCGAAGTGCTGCTTCTCGGCCTTGATCCTTGCCCTGTAAACCAGCACAAGCCATGTACGTCTTTCCGACAGTCTCCATTTTCCGGACGCCATGCTTTTGACAGATTTGATCGAAAAGCGAATACACTCGATCGAGAAGAGATACAACTTCAGTGGGGCTGAACCGATTCACGAAAGAGGCAAAGTCAGCGATATCACAAAACAGGATCGTCACATCCTGTTCGTCTTCGCTGATCAGGGTGTCACCCTTTTGCATCCGCTGAACGACATGCTCGGGTAGCATATTCTTCAGAATTTGGGTAGATCGCTTCTGTTCGATGAGCAGTGAACGACTTTGGAGAAAATCTCGTCGCATAGTAATCTGGAGCGAGTAGCATGCATATGAGCCAAACGTGATCACGAACACTAAGTACAAGGCAAAGAGCATGAGATCCGACAGGTCCACACTGTTGTTGTAGTTCATTGAGACCAGTCTGTCGGCTAGCATGTAGAACGCAAAATTGTAAATCGAAAGCATCAGAGCGTAAAGAAACTTAACGCGAATAACCACGAAGAGGCCGACAGGATAGAGCGCAGCAGCAAATTTACCAGTGTCCGAGATTGTCAGTGTAAGTGCCATGCCAACCATGCAGTAAGGCAGAAGAATAGAAATCTGGTAGTTTTGCACAAAGAATTTGGTTCGAACGAAGCGCATAAACAGCAAGTCGCACACGAAGTAGCCCACTCGAATCCAGATATATGAAGACTCGCGTTCCCAAAGTACTTCGTAAGCTGCGTAAAGCGGAATCATGAATGCCATAATCTTCAGACATAGCATCACACGACTGCGTTCACGGAAAGCAAATGTAACTTCGTACTCAGTCTCAAGACGCTGGTGTTCCTCACCCATAAATTCCAACGTGAGTGGATGAACTGGTGGTTGTACACGCAAAGCACGCGAACTGTGAGCGTCATCTTCCTGCATAAACGGATCTGGGTGCCCGATCTCCTGAGCCAGATCACGCTGAATCGAAACAAGTTGCTTCGAGAGTTCATCGTGTTCGGTAGGAAGATCAAAATCGCGGAATTGTTGACTCCACTCACCTTCGAGTAGTGATGGTGTCAGATCACTCTTTTCGGAGCGAGCACTTCCACTAGCTGCACCAATACCCCCGGTATAACTACCCTCATCCGAGCGGCCTGATGAACTATAGATCAGCTTTGTAGCGCGATTATTATCGATTGATCCATCTGCATTACGAACAGGTGAAGCTGGGAGATCACCGAGTCCACTATCAATTTCAAGAATGATGTCGTTGCTCGATGGCAAGTACATTTTCCTCAGATACATGACAGCCAGATCAACACAAAGGCAGGTGACGGATGTGAAAAACAGCGTAGCCCAATACAACATCTCCGAGAACAAAATATGCGCCAGACCTTGAAAATCGCGAAACACGTCGAAAGTTGGAAACATTCGGTACGCTTGAGAGTACGCCCCAACAAACAAAATGTACGCTAGAAACCCTCCAAGCAGAGAAATGTAGTGCGCTCGAGTCCAGCGATGCAAGCACTGCATATGCAGCGATGCCTTCAAGGTCACAGAGATGATTAATGCTCCATAGACGGCAGTGCCATCCGGAAAAAGTCCATTAGCGTGGCTGTATCTCGACGATACTCCACCCATAGTCTTCATCACGAGGA
Source organism: Phytophthora litchii (assembly GCA_002812785.1). NCBI lineage: Eukaryota > Oomycota > Peronosporomycetes > Peronosporales > Peronosporaceae > Phytophthora > Phytophthora litchii. The sequence goes on along the minus strand of PCFV01000192.1, from coordinate 13,831 downwards.
AAAATACCAGAACCGAGTGGAACAGCGCATTTGCAACCCAAAAGCTCAGACCGCGAATACTCAGCTCGCTTTTGCGTAGGGAACTTCGGTACACAAACGGAAAGCGAAGTACTGCGCTATCTCGAATATCCTCGTCAGTAATTCCAAGAACGAAAATGGGTAGCACGGTGTACAGCACATTCCAACCTACCATCAAGTATGACTCGTAAAGCGTTTGACCTGAGTACCCGTTATAAAAGGAGTACAAGAACAATGTCATTATGAGAGCCATGTTCTTGTAAAAAGAAAACAAGATGACTCTCGCCACTCGTCGATGATTCCAGCGCCCGTGCACAAGTAAAAGTCGAGAAAGATGGCGAAATGTGGCGATAGCGAAATCTGCGGCGCGCACAGCTTGCATCCCTTCGTGACCGTAGATGCCAATACCAACATGAGCTTCTTGGATCATACTGACATCGTTGCCTCCATCTCCGACAGCCAGAGTGAGTGGTGTCCCTGGTGCAGCCTTCATCAAACTCACAACCTGGGCCTTTTGCATTGGACTCAGTCGACAAGCAACTACTGTTCTGCACTGCGACGCAAGCTCCAAAAACAATTCATGTGCCAGCTGAACATTACCATTGCTATCTGTTATCGAGGCTCGTGTTGACCCAGGCCTTGAACTCGAGCGGTGCCGTGAGTTTTGAACCGTATGAGCCGCTTGAAATGGCAAATTACCCATAGATTTTGAAGACATGGAGCCACTAAGACGAGCGTTTTGCTCGATTCGTATAGCATCAATATTAGCACTGTGGTGGTAAGCAGGATCGGAGTGACTCGTGTGGGAATGGGGTGTCACTTGGTTCGAGTTAACGTACGATATTTGCGCTTTGATTTTACTCGATGTCAGAGCGTCTGCAAGCAAGTGTTCTAATGCTTCTCCATTGATGACCAACGAAATATCCTGAGAGGCCACGCCAGGAACCCAAACACCTTCTCGCTTGAGCTTTCGTCGAGCTTTTGCGATCTCGTCTAGACAATCCTGCTTGGTTTTCCCTTTGATAATAATGATCTTGCTCTTGGGACCGATTAGCCCACACATGTGTGCCACGGAGATCGCTGTTTCGTCCTTATCTCCTGTCAGCATCCAGATATTGATTCCACCAAGTGATAACTGAGAAATACACTCTCTCACGCCATCTTGAAGCAAATCCTCGACTCCAGTGGCACCCAGTAGTTTGGTTGATTTCTCAACCTGCTTTGCTACTTCTACACATTGGTGCTCCCTGTTAGACAATGCCTTCCTTGCTGCATCAAATTCACATTTCCATGCGAGATATTCTGTAGTTGACAAGGTACGATAGCCAAGCAACAAGGTACGGAGCGCCATGGCAGCGAAATAGTGGACGTGCAGAGCCAATTTGCTGATGTCTTGGTCTTTGTTTGCATTCGCAAACATCACGGTATCAGCACCCTTGGAAAATACTAGGATATCATGATCGTCTAACTCCGAGTCACTACTCAATCCATCGATATCTGTTTCCAAAGCACGCTCCAGGTCTCCTAAGCTGTCACGGATTTGCGAGCGCTTTGAACCATCCTCTGATTGTTCCCGATCCAATCTTTTCACGACGACAGACATGCATTTTCGAGTGCTGTCAAACTCGTTGAGAGCTAGTAGTTGATATGATTCAGCCTTACCAAACAAACGAATGTGAATGACATCACCATCTCGTCGTTCGTACACACAGTCGAATTCCAGAGCAGCATTGAGGAGTGCAACTTCATCAGGCGATGAACCGAAAAACTTGCGATCACCCTTAATCAGTGAAGGGAATGCATCAGTTGCTTCAGCAGCAGCATGGTTACTTGTGAATGAATTCATGCCACTTTGGCGTCGACTTTCAGCTCTACTCCCATCTACGCTCTCCGTTCGTGCTCTACCTGTTGTACTTTGTGTATCGGCCTTGTCTGCAGGTTCTTCAATTGCTACTGACGCTGAATGACAAAGTAGTAGACACCGAAAGAATGGCCGAGCTAACGCCACGGCATACATCTCTTTTGCTGAAAAGCGAGAAGGATTCTCCACGAATTTCAGCATCTGGGAATACGACCGAACGTCCTTTTCGGTGACCGACACGTGCTTTGACTTTCGTCTTCCATCAGTACTTCCTTCTCTACCTGCACTGCCGCCTCTGACTGCTGCTGCAGAACCAAACTTTAGCATCATATCACTGCCACTTAACAAATCATCGTTAGCAGCTTGAGCTGCCCGACGAAGATGCATATTTGATCCATCAAAGATAATGCCACCGATACTGCATACCTTGAAAAGCATTTGATTTTTTGTCAATGTCCCTGTCTTGTCGCTGAAGATGTACTTGATCTGTCCGAGGTCTTCGTTCACGTTTGACGTACGTGCAGTCACACCACGGCCTGTAGTCGGACAGTACATCTTCGGGTCGTTTTCAATTCGTCGAGCTTGATACCATTTCACCACCTCCAGACTGATGTACAGCGAAATTGGCACCATGTTGTTGTAAAGGATCAAATACGTCACCCACGCCTCTATGAAGTATGCAGGGTGAAAATTGGCGGCGTATGGATATCTCATCGCATAACCTTGTTGGTGTGCTTTCAACGATGCCTGAATTGAGCTGAAACAGCAGACACCGAAGAGTACGGAGAAAATGAGGAAAATGCAGCGGTTCGCGATACGATCCAAGCGGCTGAATTTGGAGGGGATGGCCTTCATGTTTTGCACTAGCTTGGTGTCATTTCCCCCTCCCACGACAACACCGACAACCCATTTCGTGTTGCATAGCCTCATTCCTCGCAAAAGAACATTTTCGATTGTGATGGGAATTTCTTCCGCTTCAGGTGTCAAACCTTGATCTTCCAATGCGCATGGCTCCATTGAGGATCTGTGAGGTTCACCGATTGCTTGGGTTTTCGAATGGGATATCCGCATCACTCCGTCGAAACTGTACAGTCTTTTGTTTGGAGCTTCACAACGAATTTCGCCATGAACAGTATCCCCCAAGTCTTTAGGAGCTTGTGGAACAATTTGATTCCACTTTACACAATGGCGAACTTTGAGATTTGATTCTCCATCAAGGCTAGAAGTCTCACACATGGCTTCTCCAGTTTCTTGACTCGAAAACAAGACCACGATGTCTGCTGGTACCTGTCCTTGATCGTAAATTTTGACAACATGCCCAACCCGTAAGTTTTTCCAGATGATCGGCTGGAAATCGCCGCGGTGTACACACTCTCCTTGTTTGTCATTTGCATCTAGCATACCATCCAACGTGTCAATTTTCCCATGGTTCACGATCCAATCTTGCTGATGCCGTGCTTGATCTTCCAACGCTTCTTTGATCATCGTTGCGGTTAATACAAGCATCAAAGGACCGATAGTCGAATACTCGTTCGTAGGCGACAAGTCTGTACACAACTGAAGTAGCGAAATGATGAGAAAGTAAAAATTCGCGACGCGACGGAACTGCTCGAACAATGACTTGGGTAAAAAGTTGAGAGCCGTGTACTTGGACGATCGGACTGTGTTCGTCCAGTACGGCTCGGTATGATGGCGTTTCTGCATGTACGATGCATACTCCATCGTCCGTCGAATGTCATTGACAAACAACAATCGACTTTTGATGAGTTCCTGGGAGTTGCTAGAATCATCTTCACTGCATGTTTGTCCCAAGTGTTCTACCCGGTTCCTGCGAAATAGTCTGCTCAGTAGTCCTGGTTTATTGCGAGCATTGTTGTCACGACTTGTAACAGCGTCTGCACTAGATGCAGCATCAACTTTTTGTGCTACCAAAGTCACGTCGCTCATTGGTGACGGAAAACTGCTAATGTTTGACCGAAATGCTTGCGAAGGCAGTGTGGACGCCATACTTGCTGACGGGCCGGGCGGGGTAGATTGGACGCCACGCTCATGCATAAACCCCCAAGACTCGATCAGGGGTCAGAGGTCAGCTCAGCCGATCAAAGCTGCGATGGAAATCGAGATGTCGTGGCACTACCTCGGAACTAACTCACGACCGAGGACGCACAACACTCCAATTCTTGTGGTTTCTACTGTCCAGCGCTATTCCAGGGAGACGCTCAAGTAAAACGCCCATGAACCTCGACATGCAGGCCAAGCTAAGTATTTTTACGCCGCATTTCCGAAACGCCCTACAGAAAACTAGTAGACATTAACAATTAACATCATGTGCCATGACCAAACACTGCATTTCATCGGATCATCGAGCAAATCGCTACAGCTGACGAGAAGTTCACATCCAGGTCGAGCCAAAAAACATCAAACATATGCAAATGCCATCCCATCCTTTACTTTTCTTGTCATTCACTATGGCTCGATGGAGTGATCACTTCAACTACTTCAACTTGTACAACCATGCACGCTTGTACCAAAACTTGGGCACCAACTCACTTCTCCATGTCACATGCCAAACAGCAAGAAGCTCAGTACGAGGTACTGCACACGATGGCGCTCTTCCCTCGCGGTAACGCACCCGCGCTGCTCGTGCTGACCCAATGCGACCTGCTGCACAACATCACGGACTTCATGAGTGGCGTCCCATTTGCTGTCGGCGCGTTCGCAGCGCAGGAGGCCAAACGAGCTGCGAGAGAGCGAAAAGAACTTGTGACAGCGCTGTATCCGCAGCCTCGAGGCTACTTACCGCAATTGGCAATCATCCGAGACGATCTAGAGATGCTGAAGCTTTTATTCCGAGTTTCGCAGCAGCCGCAGTACCAACGGAACCCTCGTCTCGAGTTCTACGAGGTCATTCGCTGTGCTGTCATGTTTGACCGGTTCCATGCTCTGCAATGGATTGGAGAGCATTGCAACTTGACCGACTACGAGTTTGAAGGCAATTTACTCAACTATGCAATTCACTACAGCGGCAACTTGGCAGTTATGGACTGGTTGCATGTGTATGTCCCTCGACAATTTGTCCACATTCGTTCGTGGCAATTGTGTTTTGCAGCTTCAAGAGGAAACCTCAAGGCTATCAGATGGCTACATGAACATGACTACGAAGGGTTTTCTGCTGGGGTGATGGATGCAGCAGCTATTGCAGGACATTTGGATGTTGTGCAGTATCTCCATGAACACAGGAGTGAGGGATGCACGTACGAAGCGATGGACATGGCAGCTGCCAATGGACATTTGGAAGTGGTGAGGTTCTTGCATGAGAAGCGAACGGAAGGATGCACGACAGTGGCGATGGGTTGTGCGGCAGGGTTCGGACATGACGAGGTTGTCGAGTTCTTGGGCAAACATCGCATGGAAGGACCGCACCCTCGAGCACTCGAGGATGCAGCGAAGAACGGACATCTCGAGTGTGTCAAGCTTTTGTGTCGGTATTCCAGCAGAGGCTGCTTGTTCCAAGCACGCAAGGGAGCTGCCAAGATGAAACACCAGGACATTGTCGAGTACTTGTCGAGCATTATGGAAGACAATGTCTGGAGTTGCAATCCGCGACGACACGAAGGGGACGGTCCGAGACGATGCCAAAAGAACCAGTATGCAATGGTGCTGCAACGCAAGCCGTCAAGACTGCCTCGAAGCAACAACAAGGCTCGCAAAGTGGAAGGCCGTTTATTCTCACGGATTTTTGGCAGCGACACCGGACGGAAGGAACCTTCACGACTCTGCTCTCGAGATGTGAGTGTACTGCATCGAACCTCCGAGTCGCTCTCGACCCACGAACTCGTAGCGTAGGTCCACCACACTATCCTGTTCAGCTATTTTATAGGAAGTAACGTTATGTTAAGAGCACAAGACGTTGGATGTCGAGTTCAAGTCCTTCAAAGGGTAACAAGACTAGTGTTAATACCAGTATGCTTCTTATTCAATCTGTTCGTCAGCACTGACGTCTCAATGTAGCCATGTGTGCGATTGGCGAAACGTCAAACCTCCGAAAGTCGATACCATTGACACAATTGGTCAGGAGCTACGATGGACTTCGAGGCGCTGTTTCCACCGCTAGCGCCTCCAGATGAGGCTGCCGAACAAGACGTTAGCTCTGTAGACATCAGTGTGGATGATATCAAGCTGTTACCACTGGAGAAAGCCGTGGACGATGGCATATACCGCGCGTTACGACGGTGGAACGAAGGAGACTCAGCACTGACGGATAAAGCACTGCCATACGCTGAGAGAGTCAAGAAATACCAACGAATTGCTGCTCTAGCATTGCAGCCTGATGGGGCACTTACTGTTACAGATGAGGAGGGAGAAGAAGCCATCGAGTCGGAAGAAGAACAGCTAGAAGAGACGGACAGAGCTGCAGTGGTGGCGAAGGAGAAAGCGGCCATTGCGGCTCTGAGACGACAGAAGAAAGAACGGAGAAAGCTGCAGAAGGAGTTGGAGGAGGAACAAGTGAGGTTTGACGCCGTATTCAAAGAATTGAACGATATTGAAGAGCTGAGAGCTGAAAGAGTGCCCAGTGAACGACTACAGACGTTCGTGGACACGTTCAAAATCAAGAAGAGACGACTGGTGCAGAAGAGATCAGTAGCGGACACTGTGACAGCTATGAGTTTTGAGTTTGCACGGCCGATGCCGAATGTGGATGGAGAAGAGGAGGCAGAGAAGGTGAAGAAAGTGGACGCTCCGAAAGATATCGACCCAATTCTGTGGTTTGACGTACTGCACCCGAGCAAGGATCCAGCGAAGACACAATCCTTCCTTGTACGACGTTCGCAGAGGATCTCAGAGCTGGTGGATTTGGTTGCTTGTGCTAATGATGAAAGGTTGAGCGAGCATGCAAAGGATTCGAAGCTGGTGTACTTCGGACAGAAATTTTTCATAGATAGACGTGTTTCTGGAAGTCTGGACTACTCGGAGCAGATTGTGCACTGGATTCGAGCAAAACCTGAACGTCAGGCCAAGTACGGAGCATTTGCTGATGATGATCGAGCACCTCGTAGCCTTCACTCGTCGACTTTTGCGGACTTAGAATTACATGTTGACCTACCAGGTGTGTATATTCATCAGGGAGAGTGTGAGCACTTGGTGCGACTTCGAGATGCGCGCCTGCCGCATGAGCTTGATGCATCGAAGAGTGATGGCATATTCCCGCTGCGCTTGCCCAACCCACTGAATCACCCGCTGCGCAACTGTTTGATCTGCCAGCACTACAGTGCTAAGTACGTGTGCTACGGTGATCGGCTTGCTGTGGTGGACCCCATGTTCTTCTGCGACCGCTGCTATCGAACCGCTCACTACGACTCCAATGGAAACCTGCTTTACGACGACTTCTTGACCTTCCCGTTCGTTCAAGACTAGCGTTGAGCCATGCTCCTGTTACCAAATTCATAAGTTAAGTGACCTCGACGGCACCTACGTGTCTACCTATGCTGTTGAGCTGAAGAACTCCGTTACGGAAACTTGTCATGTGCACCGTAGTCGTTGTTGGAAGTGCGTGAGGCCTTGGAGAATTTGGTTAGCGCCAGGACGCCGATACTACAGCATGCGCTCACCACAAACATCATGTCGAAGTAGCGGTGGAACACATTAAACTCGATTTCACCCAGCACCTCGTCAATTCGCGCCCTGTATTGATTTCAAAAGCACGACTGAAAGTTAGAGCACAAGTATTACTTATCACTCCACTCTTGGCGTACCTGTGCAGTGGACTGAGATTCATTCGCATCAGGACGAAGGACGAGACAAAATACATCCCCATCAGATGTGCGAGCCAGAGCACGACACTATTGGACGACACGGTGCTCGAATATGTGCGGAAGAACTTGAGCAACGTCACTAGGAAGCCTCGAGTCTGGGTGAACACGAGAATGCCAACAAAACCGAGTGAGGCCACTTCCGAGACAAAGCGGATATTCAGCTGCTCTGCCAGCGATGGCCAAATATACAGCAGCTTCTCCACGGCATCCGTGATCGGGTCCTTATCGCGGTTCCTCCGAAACACCACGTTCACCGTGCTCATAACCATCTTGTACACACAAAAGGCAGACATGACGTAGCCGAAGAAATTAAACACGCGTCCTCGAAATGTACGTGCTCGCAGGGACCTCGCCTGTACATCTCGCAAATCATTTACTTCCAAGAACAGTTCGCGTCCAAGACTCTCCAGCGTCAAGATCTCAGCTTCCAGTCCCTTGATATACGTCGTATCGTCCTGTTTCGACGAGAAGAAGCTGAACGCACGAGCAAACAGTGATTTCTTCTTGCCTCCTGCCACAACCTCGTCCTGTCTTCTTGCCGACGCTCTCACCTCAAGTGTCAGTCGTTTCTTCTTGGCTATCAAAATGTCCAAATTGTGACGTAGTCGCTTCTCCAAGAACTCAATGTCTTCCTCCGCCACTCGTCGCCAGAAGAACGTCATGTACTCGTACGGACAATTAACTGCACCGAATCCTGACAGTAGCGCCATGAACACGACACCTAGTAGACTCACGCGACTCACAAAGTGCCGAATAGAGAAGAGTACTGCAAGAACAAAGTTGTGAGCACTGTATCTCGTCTTCTAGAGCTCTACTTTCTGCCAGAAAAGTCTCCATCCACGCACCTTCCACTGATTGACGTGGTAGATCAGGTTCTAGTACTCCACCGAGTTTCCAGAAGCCGTAAAGATAAACTAACAGCATTGCACCTGCTGTCGTCGCTGCTTGACGTCTCGCCACGCCATATTCCCTTGCAATGGCGTAGAAGAGCGACAGCGGCAGCACCAGCACCACGAGATACGTCATGGCGATGAGATCTACGCGCCAGACCCACTGGCGACTGCCTACGTGCATCACATCTGTGACCTCGAACAGGACCATTTGGAAGATGCTGAGAGAAAAGGTCAATGACGCCGCGAAGAGCAGCGGCGTGGCAGCACTACGCACGGCATAGTCTCGGAAGAGCCACCACGAGAAGAAGAAGCGCGCGAACACGAAGAAAAGCAGCCAACTACCGAGCGCCAAGGCCGCGTCCGACTTCGGGAGCATTAGCATCGACATATCTCAATTGGGTCCTTGAAATGGGTCATTCGATTTTAGGCGTAATTTTGCGTACCATTCGATCAATTTGGGAACTATCCAGTTACCCAATTGATCGAGATGTCGACTTCTCCGCGAGTGAGTGCGTGTATGCAGGTTCTGACGAGTAAACCATTGTTTGAGCACGTGGTATCGTTTATGGACGGCTTGCCACTGACGGTAGCGAAGTTTGCACGTGCTCAGAGATACAAACCTCGTGTGGAGGGGCGATATCCCTCTTCTCGGGGTTTGTTACCGCAACTTGCCATTATTTGCAATGAATTGTCCGTATTAGAAGATCTTTTCAAGCTGGTGAAGAGTTATTCGTCGAGTTATCACAACTCCGAGACGGAGTTTTACGGAGTTGTGCGATGTGCCGTTCGATTCGAGAATTTCAACATGTTGCAGTGGCTGGAACGGAATTTGGACTTGAATTCGTATGAATTTGAAACAGATTTAATGGACATTGCAGTGGCGTACACCAAGGGGGTGAAGGTTATGGATTGGATACTACTTCACGACTCGGAGATCAAGTTGCAAGTGTCAGCATGGGCGCTGCGACTTGCGGCGTACAATGGGGAGCTAGAAAAAATGAAATGGCTACATGACCATGGATTTCGGGGATTTTCATGTACTACAGCTGATGATGCTGCATGTGCAGGACATACGAAGGTGTTGAAGTTTTTACTGCAACATAGGAGAGAGGGGTGTAGTTCACGAGCGCTGGATCAAGCTGCAGCTCATGGACATATTGAGGTGGTGAGATATTTGTTCTCTTTCATTCATGGTAGAGCAGATGCAGAACGACATCGAGTGACGGCGAGGGCGTCGTTTGCCATGACGAAAGCGGCGTTGTGCGGGCATGCAGAGGTGGTGGGGTTTATGGGACGACGACAGTGTACGCCATTGAATAATACGCTGTTGGATGTAGTAGCAACGGGTGAACTGCAAGTTCTGAAGGAGTTGTGTCGATATTCCAATGAAGGATGTCTTGTTGAGGCACGAAGACGAGCGAAAACGCTGGGGCATGCAGACATCGCAGCTTTCTTACGTACTCAAATTGCACCGACTGCTTGGGCGTGCAGACTGCGCTCGCATTCGCGATCTGGTCCGCGGCGCTGTCAAAGGAAACCAAAGGTGACATAGTTTGGTATCAATGTAAAGCTCGATCCCTTTCAGTGATAGGGAATCTCCACGCACGTTTTTCGTGAAACAAATTCGGCTGTGTTAACGAAGTGTTGTAGTGAAGCAAAGCTGATCGCCTTACGACCAAGTCCACGACCTTGCCAACTGATGATGTGCGTGAAAAACTCCAGAACCTCTCAAAACTACAAAGACTGCTTCGAGGGAAACATTTTGATCGAACCATTTCATCCCGTTTCCTAAAAACAGTCTACTCGTCGTTTGTGGTATCACGTCGTTGGTATTCTGCTTCATCTTCTCGAATAATCTGCGCAGCACGGTTTGCTACCATTACCACAGATGAATGCACATTACCGTTTGGAATAAGTGGAATTACCGATGCATCAGCCACCCGGAGATTTTTGACGCCAAACACGCGCAGGTGGTTGTCCACGACACCCTCGATCTCCGTCTTTGCCATGGACGCACTACCAACCCAATGTGAATTGCGGAAGACGTTGTCAAACACCCACTTGTTTAAGTCTGCATCACAATCACACATCGGGAGGTAAAGATCTGCAACCTAGGGTTTATCAAGTACACAACATACCTTTCGAGGACGCAACATCAACACCCGGAGAGAGCTCGCGTCTGATCACGTTCTTTTCAGCTGTCGCACAAAGAATAAATTACTGTGGGGTCGACTTCACAGCGCGCTTTACACCCGCCGCAACCAACTTACCTAGTTTTGTTGCAATCTCTCGCACCACTCCGATCGCCCATGAGATCTTCCAGACGTCACCCTCCCTGAGATGCTCAGGTTTGGCGTCTGGCACCTCCGACACAATGCGCGGGATCAAGTGGTCGTCTATGTCATTATTGTCGACAGAATCTCTGCCGTCGTGGATAAGCACGACGCGATTGCGTGCAAGAGGGTGCAGTAACGCGATCGTGATTACAACCTGTGTCTTGTGATTAAGTCCTGCACTGTTCGACATGTGCGGCTCCGACTTCCGCGGAAACATTGTAAGCTGAATTTCAGGTGTTGTTGATCCCGGTGGAATTAGGAACGCCCCAGCGCTAAGCCCGGCAGAGCCAAACAAGCCGAAATTGGATGCGTTTATGTGCTTGGTGTTTGTGGCTTTGAAATACGAGTCCAGGTCCATTCTACACGAGTATAACGTGAATATGTCAGGCAACAACATCTCGAAATATAAGACATTTCTAACCGGCGAACGTACTTGAGATCAACTACCCGTGGTGCTTCACATTCGAATATCATTCCGACAACAGGGTGGTCCTGCAGGTTCATTCCTACGCGGGGTAAGTGCTTCTTCAAAGGTAGCCCAGCTCTTTTGAGTGTATCGCGATTGCCGAGTCCGGAAAGCATCAGAATCTTTGGAGTATTGATCGCACCAGCAGTGACGATGACTTCTCCGTGCTCAGCAAGACGAATCAGCTGCACTGTTCCATTACCGTAGCGTACTTCCACACCTTCAGTCACATTCTCGTCATTGATCCCGATTTTCTGCAATCATCCAAGCTTCAGTTAATCACGTATTCCAGCACCGCTGACAATATTCAACGCACCGTGACTGTCGTATCTAGCATGAGGCGGAAATTGCTTCGTGTAGACTGTGCCGTGTCACTATCTAGAATGGGTCCAAGAAACGCCTTGGCCGCGCTTTCACGAACGCCACCACGGGTGTTGAAGTGGTAATACCCAGCGCCATATCGTTTGTCTGGTGCATTGAAATCCTCTGTACGCGGAATACCCAACTCAACACACGCCTCAATGAACTCGGCCGAAATACCCAATTTTAATGAAGGTGGACTCGTGCGAAGGAATCCCCGCGTGTTGTGGAAACTCGACTTCGGACCGTCAAAATCCTCAATTGACATGTAGATATCCAGCGCTTTCTCCCACGTCCATTTATCCATTTTCCAGCGCCCCATATCCGTTGGCAACGCTCGTACTATCATGACACAACAACAATAAGACATCACAACACTTGCCAAACTCATTGCAAAATGCTACGAAACACAAACTGTAGAGCATGGCGTTGTGGATGCCACATCCACCCAGTGCTTTGGCCACATTCACATCTGGATACGCCCAATGCAGCGACGGCGTGTTGGCTACATTGGTCCAATAGAACGGCACGTCGAATGGTGTCAAACCCCTTGTATTTAGTGGCGACGGGATCGCATTCTAGATCATCAGCACCAGCATCAGTCTCCGTCCTATATTTCCACCAGTCTCCACCCTCACCTTGCCCCCTAATTGCGCCTGCGATGCATTGCCCGCTTCAATAAGCAGCACACGTCGCCACGGATCATCGCTAAGCAACTTGGACACAACGGATCCCGCTGGGCCACCACCAATGACAATTGCGTCATACTGCTCAGCACCAAACACCAGAGTAAAACCTTGTTTTTACACAACTGCAGCGTTGCTTTACCTCTTCCGACAGCACCAACGGAGTGATCGCGATCTTCGGGGCTGCAGCGCCTCGCAGCAGTCGCAACATGATGGCAACGCAGCCCACGGCTCCTACGAACAGCAGTAACAGTGCTAAACCGCTCACGACGAGGCGTGTGCGTCGTCCGATGCGCTGCGAGACGCCTGGACGCAGCAGCGACGAGCGCTCGTCGAAGCTCGCAGACATGGTGGATGCTCAGATATGCTTCAACTGATGCTCTGAAGTTTCACACGTCGCAGGTGAATCTTGGGTGCCACACACCAATCCCGTCAAGTGTCATACCGATTTCCGACGGTATAGGTGTAGTACCACTACCTGACCGGTATCCGTGGTACGATTTTGTCACAAAATGCACAGTGTTCGTGACAAAATCTAATAAACCTTATTCAGCGCGAAAAAAAGCCGCCTCATTCACGTTCTGTAGCACTAGCCACAACTCGCGTCATTCAAATGCGCGGGTCATTATCCAACTCGCGCGCTCGCCAAGACCAACACTCTTCCATTCCGCACTATGCGTGAGATCCTCTCCATCCACCTCGGCCAGGGCGGTATCCAGACGGGCAACGCCTGCTGGGAGCTCTACTGCCTTGAGCACGGCATCCAGCCGGACGGTACTATGCCCAGCGACAAGACCATCGGCAGCGGGGACGACTCGTTCTCCACCTTCTTCTCCGAGACAGGCTCCGGCAAACACGTCCCGCGTGCTGTGTTCGTGGACCTGGAGCCTACCGTGTGTGACGAGGTGCGCACCGGAACGTACCGCCAGCTGTACCACCCAGAGCAAATCATCTCGGGCAAGGAAGATGCCGCCAACAACTACGCTCGTGGCCACTACACTATCGGCAAGGAGTACGTGGATATCGTGCTACCTGGTGCTGGACCGTGTGCGCAAACTCGCCGATGCGTGTACTGGACTGCAGGGATTCATGGTGTTCAACGCTGTGGGTGGAGGCACCGGCTCGGGTCTCGGTTCGTTGCTGCTCGAGCGTCTGTCGGTGGACTATGGACGCAAGAGCAAGCTCGGCTTTACGATCTACCCGTCGCCTCTCGTGTCGTCGGCTGTGGTTGAACCGTACAACTCGGTGCTGTCGACGCACTCGCTGTTGGAGCACACGGACGTGGCCATTATGTTGGACAATGAAGCCATTTATGACATCTGCCGTCGCTCGCTGGACATTGAGCGTCCGACATACACAAACCTCAATCGCCTCATTGCTCAGGTCATCTCATCGCTC
>PCFV01000191.1:0-47563 GCA_002812785.1 Phytophthora litchii | reverse complement strand
TCATTATAAGGGGGGCTTCGCCCCAATGACTGTTTTATTTTGGTTGCTAGTTGACAACCTGTAGTTGTCCAATCCAGTTCTTCACCAGAAACGAGGCTTCATCCACGTACGCACACAGCAGATCGGCGGTCATCCGCATGGCGCATTGACCGCACAACTAGACGTCCCGCTAACCAACCAGCCACATACAGTAGATCAAGATCATGGTGAGCTCTTCACGCCCCAGCGACGTGGGTATCCTGGCCATGGAAGTGCACTTCCCCTCGGACTACGTGGACCAGAGTGAGATGGAGACTTTCGACGGCGTCGGCAGCGGCAAATACACGCTGGGATTGGGCCAATTGGGCATAGCAGTGCCTGGAGACCGCGAGGATGTCAATGCACTGGCGCTGACAGCGGTGTCAAGGCTCATGAGCAAGTTCCAAGTGTCTCCTGACCAAGTTGGACGCTTGGAAGTGGGCACGGAGACGCTGGTGGACAAGAGTAAGTCCACCAAGACTGTCCTCATGCAGCTCTTTGGAGACAATGCAGATGTAGACGGAGCCACAGTCATTAATGCCTGTTACGGCGGCACAGCGGCGCTGCTGAATGCGGTGGCGTGGGTCGACAGTTCCTTCTGGGACGGAAGATACGCCATCGTGGTGGCCACGGACATTGCAGTGTACGCTAAGGGCCCTGCACGACCCAGTGGGGGATGTGGAGCAGTGGCAATGCTCATTGGACCAGATGCACCTATGGTGCTGGACTGCAGAACGAAGGCGACTCATGCCACGAACGTTTGGGATTTCTACAAACCCAATGTGAGCAGCGAATACCCGACCGTGGACGGCAAACTGTCCAATTCATGTTATCTTCATGCTCTGGATGAATGTTACCAGCTTTTCTGCGAGAAGAGTGATTCTGTTGCGAAGGTAGAAGGAAAAGAACCTGGAGTGGATTCTGTGGACTATGCAGTGTTCCACTCGCCATACAATAAATTGGTGCAAAAGTCGTTTGCTCGTCTGCTCTTCCTGGACTCAAGGCGTCTACTGAACAAGGGTAATGAAGCTGCAAAGGATAAATTTGCGTCGTTGAGCAAGTGGACAGACACTCCATTAGAAGACACGTTAAACGACCGTGAGCTGGATCTGGCCGTTCGTGGCGTTGCCAAGGAAGACTTTAAGACCAAGGTGGCGCCGAGCTGCACTACCTCGCAGCAGCTAGGTAACAGCTACACGGCTGCGGTCTACTTGAACCTGGCGACGTTGGTGCATGCCCGTGCCAAAGATCTGGCGGCCGGTGCTCGGGTGCTCATGTTCTCGTACGGTTCAGGCAGTCTTGCCACCATGTTTTTGCTTCGCACTCGTGAGCCGACGGAGTTGGCTAACGCTAAGTTCTCGTTACAAAAGATTGCCAAGTCCTTGGACCTCACTGCCCGCCTTGAGCGTCGCAACAAGAAGACTCCGGAAGAGTACACGGCGCGCATGAAGTTGCGTCAGCGTACCTATGGCGCCAAGAACGGCCTGAAGCTTACGCAGTCAATTTCTTCGATCCCTGAAGGAGATTTCTACCTTGACCGGATTGACGAGATGGGTCGCCGCTTCTACGCTCGTTCAAAGCCGGAAGTTACTTCTGAGGGTGACAAGCAGGAGCAGCATCGCCAGACTAAGACAACCCAGGAGCTTGCTGGTGCTGTATACGTTGCTGGCACAAGTGCTGGGCTGCCTGGTCAGGAGAAGGTGTTCGACGATAAAAACTCAGTCGAGATTCTGTTACAAGGCGAAAACTGCATTCATGAGCTCACTGATACGGAGAAAGACAAGATGATAGCCCAGAACATCGTGCAAGTATGTAACGATAAGACCACTGGCAACGTGACCCGTGCTCCGGTTTCTTCACGCGAAAAGTGCATTCAAGTGTCTGCCGTTGTTAATCATGTCGACCTGGAGAAGGACTATGGTATTGCTGCGACCATTGCAAACTCGATGGACGAACCCACACAGTTAGCCGTGGCTGCTGGTCTTGAGGCTGTTCGCAGTGCAGGCCTCGCAGACGGAAGTGATGCTAGTTGGATCTTACCTGAGACCATGCGCGACTCGACAGGTGTGATCTACGCTACGTCCTTCCCTACCATGAATGCAGCGGTGTCAGAAACCTCGCGCTTTTACGAAGGCAAGAAGGAGTCTGCGTCTACCTACGAGATGGATCGTAAAATCCTCTTCCGATTACTTGTGCTTGCGAATGCACAAGTCGCTCAACTTACTGGAGCCCGTGGACCCAACACACAAATTAATGCGGCATGTGCGGGTGCTACTCAAGCCGTTGGTATGGCTCAGGACTGGATTACCTCTGGCAAGTGCCAGCGTGTAATTGTGGTGTCTAGCGATACTGCTAGCTCAGAGACTATGATGCCACTGATTGGTGGTGGCTTCCGTGCACTTGGTGCTGCATGCATCGCTCCAACGACTGATGCAGCAGCGCGTCCGTTTGATGTAAAGCGTAGTGGTATGATTGTCGGCAGCGGAGCGATTGGTTTGGTGCTGGAGTCTCCGCAGGCTTTCGCAGAGCGTCCAATCGCTGAGCATGCAAGCAAGAAGAATGTGCGTCTGCTGGCTACGCAATTCAGTAATTCAGCCTACCACGGAGCTGCTTTGGAGCCGAACCACGTTGGCCAGGAGCTGGTGCGCTTCCTGCAACGCGTAGAGACTGATTTCGGGATCACTCGCGAGGAAATCGCTCGCAACGGAGTTTACTACAGCCATGAGACGGGTACCAATGCATCGGCAAAGTCTTCGTGTGCTTACACAGAAGTGACGGCATTGCGCGCAGCATTCGGCTCAGAGCTACTCGCTCAGCTGATGATCACGAACACGAAGGGCTTCACAGGCCATCCCATGGCTGTGGCGTTCGAGGATGTAGCAGCGATCGAGGGTCTTCGCCATGGACGAGTACCACCTGTGGTGCACTTTGAGGCCCACGACCCGAATTTGGGCGAGACTCTTCTTCGTCTCTCTCTAGGAGGTGCATATGTCCACAAGTACGCCCTACGCTTTGCTGCAGGCTTCGGCTCACAGCTTGCATTTTCTCTCTACACGCTCGAGAATTGAGCAGCCTGATCAAAATGGTAGACATACATACACAAGACGTCTAGATCAAAACTTGATAAGCTATGAGTTGACACGGTTCATCACATATTCAGTAGTCTCTTCCAGCCTCTTGAAGTGGAAGTGCGTGATACTGAAGTTTTACTCACAAACAAAACACGCACTATCCTCAATCCGTCCAGCGGAGTTACCATACCATACCAACCTGCAGCCTAGAACTCCACGGACACATTACTCGCCGTGCGCTTCTGTCGGAAGCTGCCCACTTCGTTGCCCCACACATCGGTGTTTGCAGGACTGGGGCCGCCGCTAAACTCAAACGGGGTTTGTTCACTCGATGTGGTAACACCCGTGCCGCCCAGAATGCTGTCCGTGCGGCGAACGTTGTCCTCAGCATCGATATCGATCGAAGACGGGCTGCCGTAGCTAACTGGGACCGTTCCAGCGGCTGCACCTGCTCCAGCAGCGTACTGCGTCGCTGTATAATGATTGGCATATCCACCCTCATCGTAGTTGCTGCTGTAGTTGTTGCTACCATAAGCGTTGTTGTTGTAGTTGTCATAGTTGTTGTTGTAGTTGTTGTAGTTTGACTGAGCAGTATACGCCGTGGTTGCTGATGAAGCGGACGGTAGGGCGGCCACATTACGAGTTGTCGGTGGCTTGTTGGGTGAGAATGCTGCATCCTCGTCGTCCGAATCCTCATCGTCTTGCTTCTTCTTCCAGACTGCAAATCCTGCGATGGCAACCAACACACAAGAACCACCAGCAATGCCTAGAATCATGGTTAGGTTGGTTCCACCTGAGCCAGAATCGGCGGTAGCAGTGTTTGACGACTTCGAGTTGTTATCACTGAGAGTCTTGTCCGACGTTGTGGACTTCGTTTCAGTTTGAGCGTTTGTTGTCGGGGCTTCCGTGGACTGCACACTGCTTGTTTTGGCGTGCACATCGTCCTTCGATCCAGAGCTCCCTGCAGAGCTTTGCGACGTGGAGTTAGATCCTCCTGAAGCAGAGGCAGATTCAGATGCAGACTCGGAGTCGCTAGTCGAACCACTTGCCGAGGCACTAAATGAATCTCCTGCTGATTCACCATTATTCGACGAGTAAGACGACGTCGTAGCTGGCTTTTTCGTCTTCTTGGTAGATGGCTTCGTCGTTTTGGACGTACTCGAGCTACTACTCGAGTCGCTAGAAGACGACGAGGTGGTCGTTTTCTTCTTCTTGGTAGAAGTGCTGCTGCTTGACTTGGATGAATCACTGCTGGAAGAAGACGACTTCTTCTTGGTAGAGGTCGAGGTAGACTTGGAGCTCTCTTCTGAGCTGCCCGTCTGCTCAGTCCCCGAGTTGCTTTCATCGTCATTGGAACTCGTCAGTGCTGTATCATCAAACACTTCAGTTAGTCTTCTACACTCAATGACTCCATCGAGAAATTAAAAAACTTCACATACTAGCAGGACACTCGGTCGTGCCCTTCGGACATTCTCCATCATCGTCGAGGGCGTAGCAGTTGTACTCGGTCCAGGCTCCGAGCGATTCAAACCACGAATCGCTCTCCTTTTCACTCAAACATTGATTGCACTTCTTCGACGTACGATCGCAGACCTTGGACGACGATCCATTCACATAGCACTCCTCCGCCTTGCTGCAGATAGAAGACGCGGCCGCTGCCGAGTGCACCGCCGTTACCTGCACCGCGACTACCAACCATCAATGGATGCACACCATTAGCATTAGGCAAACAACAAATGTGCATCATATTCACTCACCGGCGATTAAAGCTGCAAGACAAACGTTGCGTCCCAACATGTTGAGGGACGATATATTGGTACGCCGCTGGTCACGACGTGCGAATTGCAGTAGCTATCGACGAAGCTGAGGAATGCCTGGAACACGGTGAGCTGAAAGTCTCCGCTACGTCTAGAACTGTCGAAATAAGGCCAGGTGATGCAAATGTGCCTGACCAAATTTTCCAGCGAAGTGCACAACGACTGAGGTGGGTTCGCTAATGGAGGAGGTTGGCGAGCAGAAGAGGAAGAGGAGGGGGCTGGTGCAGAAGCAATAGAGACTTTGAAAACTGGCTGTTTCGGTTCGGTACCCCAATCCGACGACATATGGACAATATAGTCGGTCCAAGGTGGACAATAGTGACACAACGTGCACTTAACCGCTATGGAGATAGAATAATCAAGTGTGCAAGGAGTCGCGAGGTCGATATATGTGCTCGTTTTGGCACACTGTCTGGTGCATGTGCTGCAGCACCAGCCGACGACACCGAACAACCTTGTGCGGCTTGCGATGGAATGCCTTTACTGATCGCCTCATTTCGATGAGGTTTTGCCTCATGGTCAAAGGAGTAATGCGTCCTTGTGCGCTCATAAACGAAATGGCTTTGAAGTGGAGGCCATGCAGCGCTCGCTCCGCCGTTGCACACCCTGTCTTATGCTATTCAGACCAGCAGCCACAACAAGACCACCAACTTCAACATCGGTGTTACCTGTTACGTGCTCAACAGCAGGTCCTCGACATGCAAAAGCTCTTTGTGGGACATACGAACATTTTTTCGAGTGCATGCATGGCTCTCTTAGTCGAGGAGAGCGATTAAAACGAGAATGATAGTGCCGAACAGTGCTCTGCCGTTGATATCTCGCACGTATCCGTTCGTCGAGGACGATTGGCTGCTTGCATTGCTACTACTGGTCGAGCTGCTTTCCATCTCCACACTGACGCCGAATGCTGCTTCTAGCACGTTCTTCGCAGCTTGGTGCCCGATGTACATGATGAATGCGTACGGATTGACCGTCCCCTCTTTCATGAGACTGGCGTCGCTGAGATAGATATTGTGAGTGCCCAGGACTCAGAACGATTCGTCCGCACATCGTGATGCATCAGCAGCAGCATCAGCTGCGGTGTAGCAGCTACCTCCGAAGTGATGGCTCACACTGCCAGCATTGTCGTTTACCCAGTTCGAGATATCGACATCTCCATTGCCAGAGGAATCGCCAAGAAAAACAGAGCCTGCGTTTGTCATTGTAGTGATCATCTTAGCTGCGTAGAACTCCATAGCTGCAACGTCGTTCGGAGTCGACAAATACCAGGATCCATTTGTCGCCACGTTGAAGGAATTACCTTCGACGCTAATATAGTCTCGAGACTCGGGATTGTTGATCAATATCGCGAGCGTATAGGCTTCGTCAGTGTCGTAGTCGTCTCCAAATCCATGAGGGAGAACAGTCGTTTGGAACTCGTACTCACGGTCTCTGATCCCCGTATTTTCATAAGCTGTCATCACCGGACCAGGTATAGCCCACGGCCCTGTCTGGTTTTGCACGAACTGTGCGATGGCATCTTCTGGTCGCTTCGTATTAAGGAACGGCACCATCCCTGCATGTGTGAACGAAGCATACACCACTGCAGCATCGAAAACTGCCTTGCCCACAGCTTCATTAATCACCCAAGTACTTTGCTCACCTACACCTTTAAATGAGCCAGCAGAAGCGAGGAGTTCAAGCTGGTCCTGTGGCCCAATTCCGCTCTGCATAAGCAGCTGCGGCGTACTCAGCGCTCCAGCTGCAACCACCACTACGCCGCGGCTAGTCAACGATAGTTCTGTTGTTTCTCCAATCTCACTCTCGTACACAACACCAGTAGCGTTGCCTTGTGTGTGTTGAATATACAGCACCTTCGAGTTGACAAGTAGTTTGAAGTTATCTCGCCCTTCCATTTCTGAGTAAAACGTCTTGGCAGGCGAGTCTCTCAGTCCACCTTTGATGTTGTAAGGTGGGTGGCCGTAAGTGTTGTTTTTGTTGTTCCTAGCGTCTTCATCATTTAGCGTCTTGAAGGAATAGCCAATGCCTTTCAACGCAGAGCTGACGATGTCAAATGCCTCTAGCAAGTAGTATTCTTCATCTGCTGACGGTGTCTCTGTGTACGGAGACAGCTCCTCGATGGCATCAAAGCCCGTGTTCACCACGTCTGCACTGTATGGCCACGCTGCCTTGATCAAGTAGTCATCAGGTGTTCGGAAGTACTGCATCGCATTGATCGAAGAGCAACCGCCGAGCAGTTTGCCCAGCCAAATGGACGGTAGGTTGATCCAATCCACTCGATAGACCTCATTCTCACTGTTGTAAATGGTATTGTCGAACTCGCCAGGGATGTCGAACTTGGTCCAGCCTTTCGAGGCTGAATAGGACAAGACATCCGTGCCTCCGGTGTTCTCAAGTGACACGTTTCCAGCCTCCAGCACCAGCACAGACACGTCCGATTGACGAGAGAGATATTCAGCAGCCACAAGTCCACCAGGACCAGACCCCACGATGATCACGTCGTACGCATCGCTGCTCAAGGCGCCACAGACCAAACTTGTCATCCATAGACCTAACAACAGCGGCTTGAATGAGTTCATATCGACGGCGGCTACTCGATCGAGGTCGAATGCGATAGTGCTGATTCCAGAGCGAACCCAAGTGGATCCTTTCACTAGTTGACGTTGTCGATATGGCTACGTTCAAGGACACTGCGTGACGCTCGCAACAGCTTTGAACGCCAGCACGCGAGGGATTGCACGTCGTACATTACACTAATACTAATCTATCGCTACTCTACAGCACAGCCTCGACTTGTTCACGGTACTGGTGAGGAACTTTGGTCGCGCAGCTGGCGTTTACCCATGGACATGGCCCGTCGTCGGGCATGCCGCTCTACGTTGAACGGGATGTCGATAGGTGCATACTCGGACAGATTCGTGTATGTCTGCGCTTGGGTGCCTGGATTCTCCTGTATGAAGTTCATGAGCAGTCTGGCCACGTCGCTGGACTTGTCACTCATCACGGCTGCCAAAATGTGATTGAACTGCTCGATGCGGTAGTTGATGAGTGCGTTGCGTGTGGTGAACATGGTGAGCATTCCCCCACTCGGCATCGGAGCGAGCCACGGACGTCCTGCAAGGTTGAATTTGACGGCGTCCAGCGGTAGCACCGCGTTGTTGTTGTAGCTCGATACACCGCTGGGTCGGAATTCCTCGGCCAATGCAGTGGGAGCACTGCTCCTCGCATCAAACTCGTCCACTTGTTGTGAGTTGCTGCTGCTGTCTTCACTGATCCAGGATCCTCTCCTTCCACGACCATCGTCCGTCCGTACTGGTGACCAAAGTGGCGAAGTTTCTGGCATAGCTCTTGTCAATGGATTGCACAGCAACGACGAGTAGAATGGACTGAAGCCGAGACTGGTACTGCTTCGAGGGCGTTGCGAGGGCATCACCTTGGCCAGTTCTTCATGAAATTTACGGAAGTCGTTGTAGCGACGCCGCACCACGTAGCCCTCAAGTGGATTCTCCCATGAACGGACTTCCAAGAGGTAGTACACTACCTTATCAGAGCCGTGCATGTGTCCGACCACCACGACACTCTCGTAGACAGTTCCAGACGTACTGCAGACACTTAGACGTCGCTCCGTTGTCGAGTCCGATTGGTAGCGTCCAATCCCGGGCATGGCACCTAGAGATCGTTGACGCAGTGGAAGCCCTGGCGATCTCGTGACATCCACCGCCAGACGACGACTAGGACTGCGTTCATTCTTGCCTGCCACGTCCCATGCGAAGCCTCCTCGATACATGACATCGACGTCGCCCATAGCAAAGTGAGCGATTGTTGGCTGGCGAGCAAAGCGATTGACAACAGGATGATTCTGATCGACACGTGTGGCTGGCGTAGATCGACCTGATTCCTCTAGTGATGTTGGCTAAAGGGCCTTGATCCTTGATCTCAGTCACACGGAGAAAGCTCGAGTGAGGGTAACGCCGGCGGCTGCGGCACCCCATAGTAAAGGGAAGTGATGAGAGGGTACCCATCTTACAGAGCAAAGAAGAGGGATGCAAGAAGATTCGGGAAGCTCTTGACCATGTTCGAGTTCATGAGTTGCAATACCATTCGCGCCGTCCTAGCCTTATGGAGCTTGCTTGGTTGCACTGTACTTGCTTTGAGCACTGCAACATTCGTCTCACGGCTTCCCATGCATTGCTGTCAGCAAAACTCGAGCCTTGGCAGCAAATCGAAGCTGCTGTGAGTTGAAGTGTCCTCGGGAGAGCAGCCGCGTGAAAAATCATCATTGTTTAGATCGAGCGGTACAACGTCGCAACCACGACTATGCCTACAGGTCTCTCAGTAGAAGAACGTGTCACGTGTGGCATGGCGTTCGAGGCTTCGGAAGCGAGCCTCCTTGCCAACGCGCCACAAGTAGAAGTCCAACTCGAGCGTGCCGAGACGACCCTTGCTCTCCGCTACGATCTGGTCGCATGCCACGAGTGCGGCAGCACGCAATTCGCACTCCTGCTGACTGACTGGTAGCTCCTCGCCGCGATTGATCCGACCTTCCAGCTCAGCGTCGTACTGTTACCATGGATATGCGGTTAGAAAGTGATGTAGCGGTCAAGTGAAAAGATCAACTAAATGTACCTCGAGTACACCCATAGCGTGCAACACACATGGCAACACCTGATGAAACAAGAGCGCATATTAGCAATAGAACACACCAAAACTCGACCACGCGCCATCTTACGTTGTCACTGAAAGCAGTCAGCTCGTTGATGTCCGTGAACGACAGCTTCGGGTCGGAGTCCTAATACAGATCAGATCGAACGGATTAGTGGACTATTGTGTGATCGAGCTTCTCGTATAGACCTCACCTTGAATCGACGATGAATGCACGCAGCAGCTAGTTGAGCACGCTTGAGGAGGTACACTTTCTCGCCGTGGAACTCGTAATGGTCGTCGAAACCTGGGAACGTAGCTACAAACTGGTCGACAAGGTACGCTGCACTGGGACTACGACTGGCCGCCTCCTTTTCCTCCAACTCATCACTGGTTTTCGGCGAGAGGTTGGCCAGGACAAATGCTCCAAAGTCCTCCATCTTCAAGTCGATCAGCTTCTGCCCGCACTCATTCAGGATCTAACATACACCGAAAACGCTCAGCACCCCATCTTGCACTTCAACTCCAAATTACCGCTATTGCTCACCTTCTGGATCATCACAGCCAGGGGCTTCAACGGACCCTGCATTCATCAACCACCACATTAAGTACAATGAATATCTTCAAACTATCACGCCGTACTGGTTTGGCCATGTAGATACCCGGAGAGACCTCCTCGTCCTTCTCCAAGGGAAGGCTAAAGTAGGACGCTACCAGGTCAATGCTCAAGTTCTGCATGAACTGGGCATCCAGCTTGGGCACTGAGATGTACATGCCAATAAGTCCAAACACCTGTAGCAGAAACTCATCAGTATCCACACACCAACAGCAACACAAAGACACTCACAATGGTGTCATGAGCTCCTCGCTCCGCGTACTTGTGCAGGTCCTTCCTGAAGCCACTACCGAAGTTCAGTAGTCCATACAGCGCTGCATCACCGTCAACCATCAATACATTCACTCAACAGCTCCAAATCTCTTCACATTGCTCTGCATACTTAGAAAATTGAGTTCGTCCTGCTGCGAGCGGAAATTGAGTGGGAAGTTCATGGGCTCCGCAAGCTGCTCGAATTCCTTCACGTCTAGATCCTCCACGAACGCGCGCACCTTGTCCGTGTTAATATGCACAGACGAAGACTCATGGTCCACCAGCGCCGCACACGAAGGTCGCACACAAGCCAGCAGCGCGTCAGGAGCAGATGGAACCATCGATGCGTATCAAATCGGGTTGAAAGGATTATGGTCCGTTAAGTTCGCACGCCGTTAAGTTCGCACCCCTGCCTCCTCCCATTGCCAAAGCAGTACCAAAGCACTGAAGAGAAGCCTCTATCCCCTTGTCCCCCGTCACGATGCTGGAGATACGAGAACTACGGCCACTTCTGGCCATCCTTAATGTGCGTACCTTGTAGTTAGCAGTCGATGTCGTTTCTTGCTGGTTGCTGGAGTCTCGGAGGAAGATGTAGAAGACCGATAGAAACGAACTTTAGAAATGGATCGATAGAAAACTGACGTGGGCATGGCATTTCTATACAGGAGGATGATAAACCCTTGGAGCAAGTGGCGAGTATGTTCCTGCGTACTTTCACCAAGAACGACCACTTCAAAGTGGGCTGCACCATCTGCATCTTGCTCCAGGACAATCTGCTCACCAGCTCCCAGGTCCGAGGCTTGAACGATCCTTTTCCTATTGAAAGAGACACTGACGCTGTGTGTTGTGTCAATTACAGCGTTTTGTGGGCTTCTCCATCTTGAGCGACTTGTATCGTAATGAAAGCACAACGACAAATCCATTCTTGCCAGTGTTCTTGGATGCGTTGGAGAAGGGCAGCGACCTGTGCGAGAAGAAGTTCATTGTGCACTTGCTGTCAGCTACGGGTGCCACTCGCGACGTAGGATTTTATGTGTTGCTGATAGTGAGAGGTGAAAATGACGCTATTCGTATTGTGGTTTTGGATGACACAGTCTAGTAAGAAGACGGCGAAGCAGTTGATGACAGAGTTCCGGGCGAACCCGTCGCAGCCAGTTCATTTTGACGTGGAGAGCATGAGAAACAGCTACTTGGAGCGTACACCGTCAGTGCCGCAGTTTCGCGCAGCAGGTATTCGCAATGTGGTAACGGATACGGAGTTTGATCTACAGGAGCACGTGAACAATGGCGCCAATCTACAGGTTCCTCCGAACGAAGTCAGCTCGTTGAATTTGCCGTGTTTTGAAGCGCTGTCGTTGGAGGAGATGAGCTTGCTCAGTGATGCTGATACTTCGACCAGTACCCCCGCTGCGGCATCCAGTTCTGCTGCTAGTGCATCTACAGGTTCACTGTCGCTATTAAGTTTCGAGCCGACGTTTATGCGTCTGCCTCCGCCAATTCTAGAGCCAGATATGACCGAGCTGATTTGGTTGAATCCGGATTATTGCCCGACGGTTTTGTGGGACTCGACAATGTTGGACGCGACACACGGTATTGCTCTGCGTGAGCTTATGCTGCGTGCTTTTCAAAAACCGCTAGTACCATCACTGCAGCAGAAGGTGCTCGCGGAGCTAGAAACAGACCCGAAGCTCGTGTATCATTGCTCGCTGACGCCACAGCGGCTGCCCGATCTAGTGGAGAACAACCCAATGCTGGCCATCGACTGCCTGCTGAAGCTTATGTCATCCAACCAGATCACAGAATATCTGTCAGCTCTGGTGAACATGGATATGTCACTACACTCGATGGAGGTTGTGAATCGCCTGACTACGGCAGTTGATTTGCCCACGGAGTTCATTCACCTGTACATTTCCAACTGCATTTCGTCGTGCGAGAACATCAAGGACAAGTATATGCAGAACCGCCTCGTGCGCCTTGTGTGTGTCTTTCTGCAGTCGCTGATCCGTAACAAGATCATTAACGTACAGGTACGTCCAGAAGTGATTTATTGCTTGTGTCTGGGCTGTGCTTTCTAACACTGGTACTCGGGTTGTGTCCTATAGGACTTGATCATTGAGGTTCAGGCTTTTTGTATCGAATTTAGTCGTATTCGCGAAGCAGCCGGGCTGTTCCGCTTACTGAAGACGCTGGAGTAATAGGCTCAGGTTCCAGTGGACAGAAAGCAAGGATCATGCAACACAACAGCAAAAAATCAAAATGCGAAAGGCTAGTGCGGCTCATGGTTCGTGGGCCCTCGTAAAGTAGAAGTCTATTCGCCCACTCCACTCAAGTCCGCGTTGTCTACATAGGTCAGTCGTCATGGTTGAGTTTTTGTGTTTGACGTACTAGCGTTAGAGCTCTTCTTTGCTTAAAAGAGCGGAATCCCCGCGCAAAAGCGCATCAAGTCTCGTGTTAATAGTCCCTCGATGTCATGCGAGTCAGCCTGCACATCAGATCATCGGTAAGTATAACCTATACCCCCGAAACATTTTGAGGCCTTTACCTCGTCTTCCCATCTCTTGGTCATCGCATTCCATTGGTATGTACGCAGACCTGAAACCTGATGTAGAGAATTGTCAATAGCAAGTCGACACTATGTCGGCCAGGTTGATCTCACCGGAGATGAAAATTCGATCTGCTGCTTGGAAGACAGCACCTTGATCACGAACTCCTTGGCATTGGTGTGAATGACCAGCTCGCCATCTATTCCGGTGGTCCACCACCGTTAAAACATTGACAAAAAGGTCAAGAATGAGCACGAACACCACAATCTTAAAACGATGAAGTGCCGTCAGTCCACGCACCAGCATCACGTCGGAGCTGAAACTCATTGTTGACCGGCGGGTGAAGCGGCTCCATCGCAGTTTGCACACGATCAAGGAATTCCGTCGACAGTGCTGCGAACCTGTTAACACCGTCCCAGTCAGAGATTTCCCTGATACTTGCAACACTTTGGTAGTTGCCACTCACTTGTCCTTAGGCATCTTGGGCTTGAGACGGCGGCGCCGCACACCTCCAGGAGTCGGAACTGTGATTTTCTCTCGCGTCTGCATCACCGCCAAGCGGCAAACACTGCAACATCCACACAGAGAACATTAAACCACTGAGTTGCAGCTCCAAGTTGCACAGGAAATCGCTGGCAGCGTCAATACCGAGAGCTCCACGTCGCCACACGCAGCATTATGCAAAATAGTGTTAAGTGCGTCTTAAGTACGCAAGGTGCTACTTCAATTCATGTTATCAGGTTGGATGGAGCTCTACGTCCATGGTCTTCTCTTGGGAGTAAATAGATTGCCTCTCACGCTCTGAGGGGAATTCACGGAGCCACGTTCAGAAATGTCGTGAAAGTTTATCGTAGTCTCCGTAGGCGGTGAAATTGTCTGGTTTGTCTTCCAATTCACTGGAGATCTCGATTCTCGTCTTGGTAATTGACGACACCTCCTGCATCTTGCGCTGTTTAGTTGATGCAGCAGCAGTTGCATTTAAAGTTGCAGTGGCTGAATTAGAGCTGCTGTCTCGCATCATTTTGCGCGCTTGACGAAGAAGATAACCTTTGCGGTTGTGCTCCTTCTTCTCCATGTTCGGTGCTGGAAAAGCGTTCGGGTAGACTGCAGCACAAGCAGAGTTTGCTGAAAATATGTTAGCACATGAAGGCAAGGAAAAGTATTGGTTTGTACCGACCTGGTTGTTTGCGATCGATAGTCTGGTTGCATGAGTTTCCTCGGGTGAGCGTCGACCAATCCATTGAGCCTTGAACTCGTCCAAGCTCACCACTCTGGAGCTGATGATAGCGTCGTGGACCATCAACCTCAGGCGTCTCGAAGCGTTCATCAAGTCGTTGAAGAGGAGGTCTTGGTAGTGTCTGACGTTTATTCTCCCTGTCGTCACGTCCGAGAATCGTCACCGGATACGGAGGTAGGAATGGCGAACCACTGCGCGAGTCTTCCCACGTCGGTGGCAACATTCTCGGTCCAGGTGGCATCATCACTGCAGCTCCGTATTCTTCACTGTCAAGTTTGTCTCTGTAATTCATGAGTGGGAACCGATTGTAACCACACCACATCTCTTGAGTCTCGGTACCAGGACCAGGATGCACTTGCATCAAGCCAGAAGGCAACATCACTACGTGTGGGTAGTATGGACTCCAAATGTCTGGATTCACGGTGTCATCGGTACTAACACCAGCGTTGACAGGCAGAGGCTTGAGTCCGTGCATGACGAAACCCACAGTCTCCGGCCGGGGCCATCGCACTTCCCCAGTGTAATTGTGCAGGTAGTAGATCAAGTTGCGTTGTCGGTCGTGGAACAATTGCCATCCAAACGCGTCATCTTCGTCCGCTCTGCCATACCAAAGGCACCAGATTAAAACGCAGATATCGGAGCCCATGCAAGTCGCAGGAAGCTCGGAGTAACGGGGTTGCAACACAGCGAATCTCAAGGACTTGATGCCAGCCAGTTCCTTTTGTTGCTACGTACCCAGATTGAGAGCGTGTAGGCACCATATTTGCCATGTCTGCGTGTGTCTTCACTATGTGTCGTTCTTTTTGGTGCTTGGTTTTCTTATTTGCCTTTGACAGGCAACGAGGTCAATGGCGTATCAACATCCGCAGGTTGAAGTGCATTTGACAGCTATACAAATCCATAGATAGAGGTTTGCCACGAAAGGACGTACACTCGAAAGGCAACATGGCAACAGTGGCAAGTGAAATTGTTGCCTCCATCCGCAGCAACCGAAGCAGACCAGGGTCGAGTGTAACCAGTCGTGATACGAAAGCTCCTATTGATGAAGATCTTATAGTTGAGGGTGAAGCTTTGGCTCCGATACCGGTGGTAAAGGTGGCGACTGTATCACTAAAGGATCGGTCGACATACCATGGAGAAGTGAATAGTGGTGCGTCCGTACTTGCTATTGCAATGTTAGACACTCACTCACTAGTCATTTGTAGATGGTGTTCCCGACGGTATGGGGATTCTTCTCTCGGTCTTTGGAGCTATATATTCTGGTGCAATGACGGATGGTAAGAAACATGGAGCGGGAGTGGAGCTGCAGACAAATGGAACCATCTACTCTGGGGAATTTCAGGATGGCGTAGTGAGTGGGTATGGTATCTACGTTGGCACGCTTGGAGACAAGTACATTGGACAGTGGGAAGATGATGCACGTCATGGTATTGGGGTGAATGTGGACGCAGAAGCTGTCATGACGGCAACGCACTTCAATTTGGACGAACCAATCCTCTCGAGCAGCGAGAGCGACGCAGCATTGCCGTGGGAAGACGTGCAGCCACACGTCCTCAATGCTATTCTCGCTGAAAAAGCAGCAATTCGCAACCAAGAAATCGCACGACAACGCCATATCGACGCTGTCGTTCATGACATGACCACTATCGGTAAGCTCGGTGTGTGGTCGTGTTGGTTACTGATCCTGCTCACCTCTCACCGAAGTTTCTTTCGCGACCTCGTTGCGTTTGCCTGTCTGTTTTAGGATCGGAGACGCTCAACACACCCGAAGCAATTGAAGCGTTTGAGGCCAAGGAAGAGCTGGAGACTGCAGAATTCATCCGTGATCAAAGCGACCAGATGCACCAAGTCAATGTCACCGCTGGTAAGCTCAAATTTACCGAGGCACAACTCACACAGCGTCAAAAGGAGTTGCGCGCAGAAATCACCGCCAAGCGGCAGGAATTGTCCTTGTTGGCCAAATATTGCGCGCTCGTCGAGACACGCGAATCTCAAGTCCAAGAAGCTCACCGCACACTGGCCACATTGCAACGTCAACTGGATGTGCTGGTGCCAGACATTGCCAATGCTGCGGACAGTTCAAGTGCAACGTCGAGACAAATTCTAGCCAATCATAGATTTTAGTTTTTATTTTCAACCAATAAAAGCGTTATAAGTTCGGCGAAATAACGGTCAAGTCGGCTGCAAAAACGGCACTTTTGAATTCGTCGCTGGTCGCAGGAACCTCCGACACCTTGAATCTCGACGTGTGTGGAGCTTTAGACCGCGAACTCATCGTCGTTCCCATTGATCCCATCGACTAGAGCGTCATGACAAACATGCAAGAGCGTCTCGCTGTACTTAGCATAAATGTACGTGTCTGTAGAGCCCTTTGAAGTTCTGATAACTGATCTCACGAGGTGTATTGATACATGAACAGATCTTCTGTCGCCCCGAGGGCATCCACAGTGGTCAATGGTTTAAGACTGGCGACTATAAAGATCTGCGGGTGGCATTGCTGCTCCGAAAGATGGCCAAGTTTGACGTGGTGATCCTCCAGGAGATGTTTGAGGCCGGTCCGAGACACAAACGCTTTGTGCGCGAAGCTTATGCTATGGGCTTCCGCTACCATTGCGGCTCAGTGTGGCCGAGGCTATTGGACTCCCGCCTCATCGACGGCGGACTGCTGATTCTCAGTCGCTACCCGATAGTGGAGCGCGACCAGCACGCGTACTCGCATGGATCCGGTAGTGACGGGATCTGCGCCAAGGGAGTGCTTTATGCTCGCATCCAGCTATCGCCAGATCTCTCAGATTCGCTCCACGTGTTCACTACACACACTCAAGCCGGTGACAACCGCAAAGAGTACCAAATTCGTCTTGCTCAACTTCAAGAGATGCACCGCTTCATTGCTAGAACGATCCGAGAAGATCCAGGAGTGCCTGTCCTCATCACGGGCGACTTCAACCTCGATGCACGGCATAACCTCGTGCATGACGAATCTGGACTAGCGATTTCTACGCGTTGCCGGGAAAGTCACGTGTACCAACAACTTGTGGCAGACTTTGAGCGCGTCGTGCGCGAAGCGAGGCTGAACATCGCACGGGAGACAGGGAAGACCGACGACGCAGGCAACAGAGCAGAATCGTTGATCATTGACCTCATGAAGCGATGTGATACTACCAAGCTTGGTGATGAGTTTCACCCGATCACTAATGGTGACGGCCATTCTTTACTTGTACACAAGACAGACCCACTTTCACTCGAGAAGGACGGCAAGTGCATCGACTACATGTTTTTCTTTCCAGGTGTGAACGACCAGGTACCAGTAGCGAATTCTGCTACTCCTAGCATCCCCACTAGCACCGACAGCACCAATGGCGATGGGGACGGAGATGAAGACAGCGCAAACTTCGACTTTGTGTCAATACCTCGTTTTCGATTAACTTTGGTGGAGAAGGGCACAATG
The DNA here is from genome assembly GCA_002812785.1 of Phytophthora litchii. Taxonomy (NCBI): domain Eukaryota; phylum Oomycota; class Peronosporomycetes; order Peronosporales; family Peronosporaceae; genus Phytophthora; species Phytophthora litchii. The sequence goes on along the minus strand of PCFV01000191.1, from coordinate 29,920 downwards.
GTGGATCATTGCTCTGTGGAAAATCTCACAGAGGACAGCGACTCCGAAGACTATAGTGATGAAGGTGATCACAAGCAGCATAATCTTCGCCGTCGCCAACCCCAGTTGCCAGTTTCTCACTTGTCAGATCACTATGGACTGCGCGCTCAGTTTTTGCTGGAAACCGCGAGCGTGGAGCGCCCGGATGGCCGTCCATTAGAGAGGAGCGAGTCTCTCGCATCGGTGCTGCAGCTCTACTTTCCGCAGCATGCTTTCGTGCAGCAACCTCGACGTCTTTGGAAGTGGAAACTTGCATTTGCGCTGCTCACTATCGTTGCTGTTGCTGGCGGCGTCACATTTGCTCTCGTCCGCACCGTGCTCAACGCTGTATTGAAGTAAAGTGAGCGGACATTGTGTACGTAAGCTTCGTCAATAGAGTACATCGTCGAAATAAACCAACACACCAACGTAAAACTGGCAACTTTGCAAAACATGAAGAACGTCTTTATAAATGTGTCACGAGTGTTGATGCAGAAGAACGAAGGTGCTGCGCGTGATAACCTCAGTACACGCATTCTAGCACATTCAGATCATGTGTCGGACAGCGAGTTGTCTCCTCTCCTCCCTCTATCGCTCGCTTGGTGGTTGCAGTTCCGACGATCATATTCTACCTACGAGGTGAAGGACTTCTCGAAGTACGCAATCAGGTGCTGTGCCACGGCGAACGAGAACACGAGTTTAGGGCCAACGACCGACAGCTTGGGGATCAGACCCTTGAGCAGAGCACCAGGGCCCTCAGCCTTGAGCAGGTTGCGCACGACCGTCATGCCACTCTCAGGCGAGTCGAACGGACGAGACTGGATACGCGTCTTGATCACATCAAGCGGCTGTGCCACTAGAACACACGAAAACACAATGTCAACATCACTGGAACGATACGACAGGCATATCAACCACAAGTGCCAACTTACCAATAATACTAGCCGAAGCACCCGAGATGGAAGCCACAAAGTTCTGGAAGAACGTAGCGCTGTTGTAGTCCTCGAGCTGGAACAAATATTCCTTGGCGAACGCCGAGCCACCGAACAGGGCGAATGAGCCGGGCGCGTTACGCGCTGCCGTCCAGCCTGCGCCGCGGTACAGGGCGAAACCCTCCGTCTTGAAGATGTGAGCCACTCCCTTGCCAGCAATGGCAGCCGGGTTGGTCTGTGCGCGAATCTTGAGCACATCCAGCGGCAATAGAGCAATCTCACCAACACCAATGAGACTTCCAGCCGTGGCGTGCATCATCGTCTTGGCGTTACGTTCACCAAACGTGTGCTCGAAGAAGGAAGCGTGGTTCTTGGTCATGTAATCCTTGACGACAGGCTGGCCACCGAACTTGTAGATGCGCTGCGAGACCTTGTAGCCGGCAGCGAAGCCCAAACCGGGGAACAGCGAGCGGTAGCGTGCGAACACGGGCTTCTCGTAGGCGTCGCGGAAGATGACCTTGTTGAGGCCCGAGACGCCGTGCATGGGCTCCTTGTTGGTCATGAGACGCTTGGCGATGGTGTCCACGGGGTGGAAGATCATGAGCTCGCACAGACCGGAGCACGTGGAGCCCAGTAGACGCGCCGCCACGACGCCGCCGGTCGTTGCCTTCTTGTCGTTCGCGATGGCCACCATTGCTACAAGTCTTGAGGTCTCTGGAGGACGAGGGAAGAGTTGGAATGGCGGTCCGGATGGACGGCGTGCGTGGCCTGTGTCTAAGTGGCAGGCAATTCTTTTTAGGTGACACGCTTTTGTGGCCTTTGCCAAATTGAAGATGCTCGGCTATAGCGACCGACTGGAAGCTGCGCTTGGTTAGAAAGGCAGAGGTTAGAAGTGGGGACGGTTACAGTAGCAAGCATTGATGCCCCCGTTTGAACGGGCACAGCAGCATGCATCAAACAAATGTAGGCATCCAAACACAAATCCGCTGAATTGCAATTTTTGCACATCATTCGAGCAAGTTGCCTCCGAGGCAAAAGCCAATGGCTCTCGGGTGATAATGGTTTGCTAGCAGAGACAATTGCCCAGTTTCGTTCAAGAGACCAACGCCAATTTGGTATAAGGCTTCGTTTCGCGTCGCGCGTGTTGATTCGGATGCAAGTTGTGGAGTACAAGGTATCGCGATTCCTAATCATCGCAATTCTTCATTATCCTCGCCATCAACACGATCGCCACTGCGCGACCACTTCGAGGTTGGTCGTGTGTGCATGCATGTTATTGACGTTGCAGATCCAGCTTGAGCTGGTCGTGCCATTTGTTCCGAGTGCCATGGCGCTGCTCAATGTGATTGAAGTTGCCTCGCACGAGCTGCTTGGTTCGACTTCAGTGTCGTCCAGACACGCAGCATAGCATGCTGATCGCTGGTGCTCTACCCCGATCCGTTTCTGCTTCGAGCTGTGACTCCTTCAACCCAAGCAGCATTTTTCAACATTCAGACGGCATGCGTGTTTGCTTCGCCATCTTTAGCGCACGAGTATCTATGCTGCACTTCAAATCCTGCTTGCAATTTAACCAGATTCGGCTGAAGTTGAAACGACGCGTGAGTTTACTGCTTGGCGCCGCAAATCCTGCGTCTGTGGTTGCTCATGACCACCACATTGACCTGACACGCATCGTGGCTGCAACAGGCGACAGTCGAACTATCGGAGACAGCAAGTAACGAAGCTGGTACATTACAGTTAACCACCTCGATCTCTTTCGACAACGAAACATTTGGGCATTGACCTAGTTGAGGTCATCAAGGTGCTAGTAGTACTGCTACTTCATCGTTTTACGAGTTACTTGATCCATCTGCTCGTATTGCTTCAGCCGAGCCATAGTCTTCTCATGCAATCGTTGCTGCATCTCCTCCACATCCGACAACTCTGACCGCTTTGAGAGTGCCTCCGCAAGCTCTCGCTGTTTCTCGCGCTTGTACGCTTCAGGTTCCTGACTGTCATAAGCTAGCATGGAAGAGAACCTCTCCTTAGCCTGATTGGCCAGTAACACGACATCCTCACCATCGACCTGCACTCGAAGTTCATCCAGACCCTAACGAATCAGCGGATGATGACGGGTGAGTTCTCCAAGTTTGATATCAGGCAACACCACGCACCCTCAATGCTTTTCTCGACGAAATGGGTCCTTGTAGACAGATACCGGTGTCTGGGTCAAAGAACGCAGCGTGGGCCTTGCAGTGGATGAAACCTTCACAAAAGAAGTCGCTGTCGTCAAAGTCTAACTCCAGCATCGCGTGCGGACATCTGGACAGTGTTGAAAGCCCTTTAGTCGACAATCCACTATCCATAACTATTATTATGCATGCAATTCAAGAACCTATTGATGAATGCACGGGGTTGCTGCGTTTTCTCATTGAAAAAGACGAAGCCAGTGGCTAGTAGGTCTCGACGGCGACGAGGCTTGGTAGCTGACTTCGTATCAGCTTTTGGCGCCTCTACCTTCGGCTCTGGGAGATGCAAAGGAAACTTGATTCCTTTGCCCCGTAGATCTCGTAGTTCCTGTAATGAACACAACACGCGATGGCCAGCTGAGGTGGTCGAGAACACGCGGACACTTTGACATAAGAACATGGCTGCCTTCCATCTACAGTAAAAGTAACTGCCGAAATGATGTGCAGCTGGGATTAACGCTTCCTATTGGATGATAATGGATTGAAGGTACGATCACCGAAAGGCAACTTAATGTTGCCTTTGACACTGACTGCTGCTTGTGCTGAATAAATGACTGAATAATGAGTTTAGTCGCATTGTTTAGACATGATGCGCATGTGTACTGTACTACAACTGTAGATCTACTATCTTCAGGCTAGTACTGCCGCTGAGCGAGGACTCTCCTCGCTGGCAGGGGAGGGAGCGTTCTCTCCAGTTTTGACTGAGAACATTGGAGTAGGTACGCGCTGGTGCATTGACAGCTGTTGCGCGTAGGCAAAGTAAGTCTTCACGTGTGTCTTGTACTCGGTGACGGAGCGCTGCACAATCAACCACGGCACATTATCTACCCAGGATGGCGGTGGCTGTCTGAGCGACCGACGCTTGGTCGTCTGCATGTAGCGCGCGACAAGCTGATGAAGCGGGATGTCAAAGGCATCCCAGTTAGCACTGCTGCCTGCTCGAACAAGTCCTGGGATTTCAAACAGTCGAGATGCTTCTGCACCCATGAGTGCCTCGTCCGACTTAGCGCCAAGTACCAGGCGGTTGCCGGGGTACGTTAAGTACAGCAGAATGTGGTAGTAGCAGTATCGTACGTCGCGGTTCCAGTGCAGGAAAAGTCGCTTCACATGCGTTGCGAGCACGTCCGTGAGCTGCAGCTGCAATGAGACTGAAAATCCCGTAAAGTTTTTGAGCAAGAAGAGCTCAGTTGACTTTAGGATCTCGAAGTGTTCCGAGTCCAGGAGGCACGAGAACACGTAGCGCATCGTCTCAATGTCGGCACATGAGTGTTCTTGTTGAGGCTCGCTGTGAGGGTTGGATGTGTCCATTGTCGAGAGCACTAAGAAGTTCTGCGCAGCTGACTCATTGGCGAAGAATGAGGGAAACTCCAACATCAGCTTTTCCAGGTACTGCAGACACAGAGTCACGTGGTGTGGCAACATGTAGTTGGTGGATCGAAGAATCGTCATTAGATACTCGTGAAGGAATCCAACATTCTCGTGCATCATTGACGTCAATTGTACGGCAAAATACGCAGTTGGTGTGTTGACTTCCTCCAACTCTCCGTCCATCAGAGAAAAGGAATCGCGGAAGGGCTGAGGCTCACTCGCTGAGGCAGTCTCGCTACTGACTTTTTCGTCAACGGTATCTTGCCACTTGGGCTCGCGTTGCTGCAATTCAGTCTGAAACAGGCTCTTGGTGATCTCCAACGTCGCGTCCTTGAGCACATCAGCGCCAGGGATACATTTCCAATCAGTGCGTCCAAGCACCTGCTGACCGGTAAGCTGCTCGAAAATTTGCGCGAGAACTAACATGCAGCTGTCCGTGTCGCTCATGAGCTGATTCAGCATTTGTGCAGTGGCCGTCCAGCGGTCTCCACGGTTGATTGTTGCCAACAGATTCTGGCACTGCGGGTACACGCTCAGATGCCAGTTGTACGGCGTTAGCCGCAGCTTATCATCGTACACGGACCTGCCGCGACCACGGGAATTCACAAATGAGAGTGAAACCGACTTCGAACTGCTAAAAGCTGAAGACGGCAACAGATTGCTCAGACTGTCCAGCATATGACTGCGCAGGCGCGGCACCCGCATGTAGCTCGTAGCCACGAGCGCAGACAGAAGGTCTTGGTGTTGATCGGACGGGTTGAATTCCGTGTTACTGCCGCTGGAGTCGATTGGACCATGCACCGTCTCAAAAGCAAACTGCAGTGTAGACTGGTGCAATTCCAAAAAGTGGTGCACAGAGTCACAGAGTCGAACGCTTCGATCTTGACTTCGCTTGCTCTTCTTTGAATTCTTGGAGACCTCCGAAGGCATAGCGGACCGATTTCCGCTTTTGACAGTAGTGGAGACGCTACGCGATCGCCGCGAGTGGCGAGAGAGACGTCTCGACAGTCGAGACATGCCATGTCTGGCTTCTTCCGTGGGCTTGTGGCTCTTGCAACCGCCGTGGCCAACAGCCACCAGCAGCGCATCAAACTCTTGTCTCCTGATCACCAGTGTCAATAAAGTTAACGCCGCTTGCTCGAGTTGGTGTTTCTTTTCATTCGCCACAGCGATAGCAACATCTCGTGAGTGAGCCATCGTATGTCTCAACGAAGGCTCAGGAGCTGCGCCATCGGCCAGCACATCTAGAATTTGCATGCAGCATTTCCACAGCTGCAGCATTGCTTTAGCAGCTGTTTCCAACGGCACAGGCTTAGCAGCACGTCTACCGAGCGTACCAAAGCCGTCCGATTCATCTTCTGTGAGAATAAGGGTGAGTTTTTCCAGCGTCTTGGTACTGAAGTCTCCTCTCCACCGGATACCCCTGGAGCTAGAGTACTGTGTGTCAGGTCCCTTGTGACTCGGTCGATATTGCTCGCCAGTAGTCAGCGCCGTTGTCTGCTCCACGAGCGCACGTAGCTGCCGGAAGAACGCAGGCGGCATCCGGACCGTGTGCGGGATGCCGTCACCGTCGCTCTTGAACGTGAAGACGCGCGGGCCTGCTGCACCTCGGAAACCGCCGCTGCTTCGCGAAGACGACGAGGCCGTGGAGCATGTAGACGACGTGTTGGTCGAGGTCATGGACCCGCGTTGACGCTTGGTGGACGTGTCGTCCGTGGCTTTGCTTTGGCGGTGGAACGGCCGCAGCAGCCGCGCCACCGCGCGCGAAACTCTGCCTTTTGCCATTGCTATCGGATATCACGAATGGCTGCTTGGTGTTGAGGCCCAGAGCGCAGATTCAGTTCTGAGCGCTGAGTGGACAACGACGACATCGGTTACGCTGTAACAGTTGCAAGTGGGACCTTCACTCCTCCACTTCAACCGAGCCCTACACGATGGTTCACAGCACTTACCACATTATATCCTGTAAGAATTAATAGCAATGAAATCCGAAGTCCAGTCAACAGCACTTACCACATTATATCCTGTAATAATTAATAGCAATGAAATCCGAATTCCAGTCTAAAAGTCTCGTATCCATGATAGATAGTAGAATTTCATAAAATATAATACGGTGTGTTTGTACTACTCACGGTACAGCTGACGCATGGACACGTCAAACTGCCAAAACGCAAACGAGGCAGCGGCCCGTCTTCGCGCCACGCTGTAACTTGACTCAAGTCTTGAAAGGACAGCAAGATGACGGCAACTTCTCGCCGAGAATAGCTGCAGGACGTCTCGAGTCACAGCACTGACACGCCGAGAGTCTTCGAGAGTCTTCGCGGCCCGTTCTCCTCCACCACTTATCCTGCGCGCAGAGGAAACACGTGGCGAAACGTTTCAGTGCAAGCATCGAGATTGGGGGAGTGTCGGGCAACTTGCCCATGCTGTTGCGTTGAGTCAGGCCATTTAGCCACGGGATTCATAATGAATTTAGTGCTGGATTACAGAGTGTAGGGAGCAGGCCACCACCTTCTGCTTCTGGTCGTGAGGTCGAATCTCACCGTGGGTCCCATAGAGTGTAGCGCTCATATATCCAGGACTGATCAGCGACGCCAATACTATCCAGCGTCCCGACCGTCATTTGCCTGCGTTGTGACGTGGCGCAAACCAAAGCCCAGGATTGCTGTGGGTCCACATTTGTTCAGTTGTGTGCCAGCAGCGATTTGAGGCGTCAAACAGCAAAAAACTGAAGATCCGAGATGTGAGATCCTATAGAATGTCCCAGCCTTGGATTGCGAAGTTGGAGCCAAGAGCAATGGCCGCCACAGCTCTTGGCTCCGCTTTCGATCATCAAATCCACGCGAGGCTGAAGCAGTCGACGGAACTGCAGCGAAGTATCCTGCGAAAGGGTTCGCTGTCAGTTGCAGAGCGGTATCAAATGTTTCTGCTGCGAAACGCACTATCAAGTTGATACCTGTCACACTGTTGCTTTTGGTGGGCAATGGCACATTCATTGCCAATGGCTCCAATCTTTCACTGCGAGGCAGATCGCAGCTCAGTTGCCGCATCATGTGTGCCCTGCGACTTGGCGTCGTATCCAGAACGGACTGTTTCAGTGACTGAGACTTGCAGCTATCGAGTTTCTGACGTCACGCGGACTCTATCTTCGTTTCCCCCAACTTGCGCGAAGTCCCATTTAACTTGGACAAATCTTTGGCCTGCTGTGATTTCACTTGGTTTGAGAACGAACACGAACGTGAGATTTGGCCTCAATCCTGTCAAATGAGGTTAACTGGATGAAACGTGCAGACGATTTCACACAAAAATGGCCAGACCGCACTAATGCTGCGCAGCGACGACATGTTTGTAGAGAAGCCTTCGTGACTGTTGATTGTCGAGTGTAATGCATCGTTAGGCGCACTTGTTGTAGATACAAGCTCGCTTCTTCGCCTGATTCGTCGAGCTTCTACCAGTCCACATGTAGTGTCGAGACTCTCGACTCAAGACGCTAGCGAAAGAAGCATTTCGCTGGGGCGCGTTGTGTCAGCCACGCCATGCTCACCTGCATTACATCGTCTGGCCGTCGTTGCCTAATATACAAGATGCCACTGAACAACAAACAATAACCTGCAACAATAACCGTCTATGAAACGGTTAAATACCACCAACCTTGGTTAAATCTGCCTTCGCACTAATGTCGGCCGTTGTAGACGCCGTCTTCGGCTCATACGACGTCAAGAATGCCAAGCAGTGGCGCGACGAGGACCTATTACACCGCGAACAGCAGAAACAATGGCGTGAGGATGCTATTCGCCGCGAGACCGAGTGGCGCCGCGCCGACCTGGAGCGTGAGCGGCGCGTGGCCAAACTCGAATCGGAGAAGCGACTCATCGACGCTCGCCATCAGGAGCTGCAGACCGTCTCGCAATTGTCGGCTATTCTGGCCTTCTTCTCCCTCATGTTCATCCAGGAGATCAAGTCGCTAAAGGCCGATACTAGTGAACCGCTGCTCATTGTCTACGGAACTGTGGGCGTGCTCGAATTTCTGTGCATGTTGTTGTGCACCTTGACGTGTATGCTGCTGCTGTTGGCACTCACGAGGTTTGTGACGCACACACTGGATGGGGAAGTTTGTAGTCTCTCAGATGCAGAGCTGGACAATGTGTCGCCGTTCACGAACTGGTGGATCGGCAAGTGCGAGCAGGAGTGGCTACTCGCGTATCAACTTTTCCGGACGGGCGCGTCCTTCTTCTTGGTGGCCACGGCGTTGGCCAGCTGGATAGTGCTCGCTAGGTCAACGATCGCGTCCGTTGTGGTGTCGGTGCTGTGTGTGTGTGGACTGCTGTACTACAATTTGAGGATCGCAAGTCGATGGAGATACCTGGTCAAACCTTCGAGCAATAGACGCATGAGTGTGCCACTGCCATAACTGGCAGGACAAGTTATTTATCGGGAGTTTCTTACTTCGTACGCAGATCTTCCGATCAGGAATTGATGAACATAGCTTCACGTTGTTATGAGTTCTCTATGTACTAACGTGTTTGTGCTAACGGTTTTTTGCCACTCTGGACTCGTTTAATTCTTCGTGTTGAACTTGCATGGTTTGTGGCCGCAGTTGTGAGCACGTGCACCACAATTCCGTGCAAGGAAGAGAGTACTGCCGAAGAGCGAACCCGCAGTGATCGAACAGTCAGCAATGGGACCCGTGACCACCACGGGGTACAGTGAATGCCGCAGCGTGTAGAACGCAAATCCACCCTGACGGCCCTTGAGCGAAGCAAAGGAGTGCGTCGGTGGCAAGGCTTCCACGCGCACAGAGATCTTACCAGTGAGAGCATCAATGTACGTCATCTGGCGCAGCTGTAGTGCCTGTTTTGGGTCTGCTGCAGTCTTAGCGATCTGCTGCTTCAATGGCTCACTCGCCTTCACGAGGTGCTCCAAGAGGTAGTCGTAGCTCCAGGCACCCACCTCATCCTGACTGCCTGCCACTGTAGCGCTCGGGTCCCAGGGGCTTTCGATGTTGGCATCTTTCATATCGGTATCGTAGCCCATTTCACGAGCGATCATAATAGCCTTCTTGGCGCTACGCACGCCCATGACATCATCTACGATATCACGCACGCTGAATTCGTTCTTGTACTCCGCGATGAGGTCTTTCATAATGGCTTCAAGGTCCGCGTGCGCTGGCTCCGGTAGTGCGAACACGGCGTCGAACAAAGCGTGCAAGAAGCGGCTTCCCGAATACTCTACCCGCTGAATATCATCACCTGTCTGAATGAAGTTCTGGATCGTGTTGAAAATGGGAACACCAATGGCCAGCGTGGCCTCGGGGTCGTAAGTGAGCTCGTTCTCAATGGCCATTTCCTGCATAGCGTTGTGCTGCTCCGTTGACGCCGATGACACGTTAATGTTAGACGTCATGACGTGCACCTTACGGGCCAACCACTGCGGGTACAGGTCCTTAACGTGATGCGAACTGTTGGAAACATCAATAATGAGCCAGTGGGGAAGGTGATCTGCGCAAACGTGATCCAGGAATTTGTTCTTGTCGAACGGCACAAATTCATCCTTGCGAGCCGCCAAGGCCTCCTCTGTGATATCACCATCGACGTCTAGTAACATCTGCGAGGAAATATGAGTGCCGATAGCGCGCACCCGGATGTCCACGTTGAAGCGTTGCTTCAAAAACTCTCGTTGCTGGTGATACTGCTTCAGCAGTGCCACACCAATGCTATTGGTCTCGTCCTCCTCAAACTCGAGTCCCATCAGACCGATAGAAAGGGTTTGGTCCGACAAGAAGAACGACGAGTGCACAGCACGCAGAGCAGCAGCCGAATCCTTGTAGTGCACCACTGCGGAAATGTTACGCTCCGATGAGCCTTGCGAGATGGCCAGCACATTGATCTTCGCGCGGCCGAGCGCACCGAAGAAGCGGGCGCACACACCAGGAGTTTGGTTCATCTGGTCGCCCACAGCAGCAATGATACTGATCGGCGCAATGTACTCGGCCTTGTCGATGTGTCCCACGTGAATCTCCTTGAAGAACGTCTCGTTAATCACGTCCTTGGCGACTTCGGCGCAGCCCATGGGTACAGCAAAACAGATCGAGTGCTCCGAACTAGCCTGAGCAATCAGCACAACGTTCACCTTGACGCGGTCCAGCGCGCTGAATAACCGTGACGACGTACCGTGTACACCGACCATACCGCTGCCTTCAATATTAAACAGCGCAAGGTCGTCCACGGTGGAGAAACCACTCACAATGTTGCGTGCCGTGGGGGTACCATTCGACATCGTGCGCTTGAGCTCCACCTTCTTACGGTCCGCAATTTTCGTGCCTGGATGTTCCGGTTCAAACGTATTCCGGATGTAGATAGGGATGTCCTCGACAATGGCAGGGGCCATAGTCTTCGGATGAATCACCTTAGCACCGAAGTACGCAAGCTCCATGGCCTCTTGATACGAGATTTCAGGCAAAATCTGCGACTCTGGTACACGACGTGGGTCAGCGCTCAACACACCGCTCACATCTGTCCAAATGGTCACGCTGCTGGCGTGGAGTACGCGGCCACAAATGGAGGCCGTGAAATCACTGCCGTCACGCTTGAGCGTGGTCATGATGCCCTCCACTGTGCTGCAGATAAAACCGGTTACGACTAGATGCGTGAGTTCGTCGCCGTCTCCGTTCTTGATGATCTCCTGCATTTTTTGCGTGGACAGGTCGTATTGCACTACCGGTCCGTGCTCCGTGTCTGGCTCAACTGTCAAAAAGTCGCGCGCGTCCACGAAGCGGAAGTTGTGCTTCTTGCCATCCTGTTGTACCCTCTGGGTCAATACGGCCGTGAGGATCTTAGCCGACCAGATCTCACCGTGGCCCGAGATGAACTCCACCACGTTGTCATTGTAGGCCTGCATGATGGAGATAGAGCGCAACAATTCCGAGACGGACTGCAGGTCGCGCTCAATGTCCTTTTCAATTGGCTCACCCACCTCTGGAGGTAGCAACGTGCTCACCACATCGTGGTGCTTCTTGCGTAGCGTGGACAGGATCTCGTCGCACTCGGCAGTACGGCGCTGCCTGGCCAGCTCGAGCAGCGAGATGAGCAGGTCAGTGACTTTGGGCTTGCCACCGATGGCTGACACCACCACTGCCACGCGCTGCGCCTCTACTGCCGCCACAATGTCTGCCACCTTAGCGAAGCAGTCAGCGCTGCCTACGGACGTGCCGCCGAACTTGTGCACCACGAACTTGTCTGCCATGACGGAGAGCCACTTGTCACTTGCGGAGCTTTTCACCGAATGGCTGGGCGCTGAGGTGGCGGCTGAAGCAAAGCTGACGTGTAAAAGGGTCGATGGAAATATACTAGGAAATTGTATGCCGCTGGTGCTTGGCCGTATGCGCAAATACGTGGGGCCACAAGAAAAAGCATCAGAATGCGTTGAGAGGCGGGACGCCATGCAACCGAGATCCCCGCTATCATCATCAGTACCTTAATGCTTGCTTGCTCGCCTGTGCTCACGTTTCAAACCGCAATTGTTTATGGAGTTAATGGTAGTGACGCATCGGTGGTTGGCCTCCTGACTGATGTGGGCGATCCAGATGTCTGTGAGTCAGGGAACCGCACGAGGTATCTCCATCGACTCGCGACGCGCAGCTCCAAGTAAGCAAGCGCTAGTACGCATAACGCTGTCATGCATGAGGCTGCAGCTACCCACTCACCGAAGACAGCCCAGCCGAGCAGAGCTACCTGCGCGAGGAACAACGATAACCCACCTCGGAAGAGGTGGTAGGCCATGATCCACTCGCGTTCACACTTGTTGAGCCACCAACCGTAGAACGGCGATACCACATCCAGCTCCAGCGATGACAGCGCGTGCACCTCACCCTCCAACGTATGCGTCACGAACCGTGTCAGTGCCAGCAGCAGCGCCATGCACGTCAACATGCACATCAACATGACTATAAACTGCAGCAAACGGAAACCTTGTCAGTCTACACACCCTGGGTCAACGCTAACACTTGCAGAACGAAGAGCAAGCATTGTTTCTCACCTCTAAGCAGCACACAGCTCCATACGCGATCATCACTGGCTGACTAGTGGCATCCGCTATCTGCACTTCCACAATCGTGGACATGGTAAAACCTGCTAGCAACGCTGACATTTGCGAAACAGTCACAAGCTGCCGATGCCTTGCGTCGATAATGCGCTTCTCGTTCTCGAGCTTCACTACGCGTCGCTCACGTTCCAAATCGGCGCGGCGCCACTCGTACTCGCGTTGGATGGAATCCTCTCGCCACTGCTTCTCCTGATCGCGATATAGCAGGTCCTCATCGCGCCATTGCTTGGCATTCTTGACGTCGTAGGAGCCGAAGACAGCGTCCACAACAGCGCCCACCGCCGCCATGTTGTGTAATGATAGTCACTAATATCCCTCGATGTTGTGACTCTAAAACGCATTGGCCAAAATGAATTAGTTCTAGCCAATGAAATCACTCATCACGTCTCAGTATTTCACTCCAAACCCTCCATCAAGCAGTAAATGTTTCATTTCCGCGTCTGCTATCAGGTAAATACACTGCGCTCTGTTGCACGTAATACCGATAGTCCCATTTAGACTCGTGGTCCTCTGTGAGAATGTGAGAACAATAACGACAAATAACGACATGGCTTCAGCACCAACTCCTCCATGATTGGCCAAAATATTCTTCAAAAGCGTGAAAGCAGGGACAGTTATCAGATCTGAGCTCGCTTCAACTTGTGACTAGCATCCGACTACCAAGTTGACCACCGAGTTTAACCAGTATCTTGAAAGGCAACTTGCTGTCTGGCATTTATCATATCGACATCGAGTGTGCAATATCATAGCAATACTCCATTGGTCTTATCTCGATACAAGCTCCAAATTCTATCCCACCCGATCGATCCAGCACATGTGTGCTCATCAAACTCTTGTGCATTTCAAAAGTATTGCAAAGGCACTTGTATTCTCCATCCACAGCTATGACGACTGCAATACCAATATAAATCCACAGCTATATACCAGTTGCACTTGAAATGCTAGTGCCATTGCCACCAACTGCCATCGATCGCAACAGAGACTGTCGCCCATCTTTTCTCCACTCTCCGTCGCTTCGAGCGGAGCAAAACCGGTATGTACCATCTCATACAAAAGCCAAGATAACCTGTGCCGACCCGACCCAGCAAACCCGCAGAAGAAGGGAGGAAGCTGCAGACCCCAGTTCAGTTCCAGCCGCCCGAGCCACACAAGCGACCGATCGTCTGCCACGATGGCCAAGAAGCGCCGCGCGTCCGCCACCAAGAAGGCGTCGCCCGCCGCGGCCGCCATGAGCTCCTCGCCCTTTCCGTATCCGTCTCCTGCCACGCCCAGTCGCTCTCGCCGCTTCAACCTGCCGCGCGTGCACACGGCGCGCTCGGGCGTGGCTGCCAGTACGCGCTCACAGCTAAACGTGACGCAGTTGCCAGTACTGTCGCCGCCACTTAAGAAGCGCGTGACGTCGCGTCGTAACGCAAAAGCTGTCAAGCTCCAGCTACCGGACGACGAGGAAGAAGCTCGAGAAGATGAGAATGATGGTAGAAGGACCAATTGCTGCGTCCACAGCAGCGAGACGGAGACGGAGGACGAGGAGGACAAGCTGCTGCTTATTAAGCCTGACCCATATTTGCCAGAAGCTTATCAACGTCGAGCCACAGTGTTAAAACATTCAGGAAGCTTCTACGATGCCATGCTCACTCGAGTACGTGGTGGAGTTTAGGAGAGTTGAATACGAGACTTATATTGTGCGTTATGGGCTGTTAATTACAGGCACGAGTCCACAACAACCACAGCGAATTCATCGCATTACAGGCACTCGAATTTGAGAAGCAGTTCTATCTCTGGACTAGAGCAGGGCGTGTCGGATGTGCAGGCAAGACCACACTTACAGGTCCATTTCCAAGTGTCGAGAAAGTTACGCTTGAGTTCTGCACGTTGTTTTCTTCCAATACAAACTGCGAGTGGGAGGAGCGTCATGCACTGCGATACCAGGAAGGCAGCTACACGTGGATCGAGCTGGACTACTCGACTGGTACACCGTACTCCGAGTCATTGACGTCGGCATTGGCCGATAACCAGGGAGAAATGGACAATGCAGACAGCTTTCGAGACCTTGATTTAGTGCCGACGTCACCACCGCCGCTACCGTTATCCTCGTCTTCCGGTCGCAAGCGACGTCGAGCCGCCATGTGGACGTCGTACTCGTCAACTACGTCTACGACGACATCTACAACGTCTACGACGAGTGTTCGACGGTCGCTGAGTAACCAATTTGACTGGTTGTATGCAAACTCGGACGGAGACACTGCTAGTGCAGCTTCTACGGAGACTTCTACGTGTGCATGTGCCACTGCACCGCCGTCGCGATTGCCTATCGAGGTGCAGGAATTTTTAACGCTCATTGCTGACCACACCGAGCTGTCGTATGCGTACACAGTCACAGACGATCTGTTGGGTGACGCTATCATGAAGCTGCCGCTTGGGCGCCTATCCAAGACTACCATCAAGCGCGTATGTCGATGTTGAAGTGTTTTGTTGTTACTGCTTAGCTATACTAACATATCCACTCCATAATTACAGGGATACGAGACGTTGGAGGAAATCTACGATGCGCTGTGCAGCCGGCAAGTGTCTCGAGCGCGGTTGACGAACCTAAGCAGCCACTTTTACTCACTTATTCCGCACCACTCGCGTCTGGAGGTTATTGATACAATGGTGAAACTAGGCAAGAAGGTTCAGCTTATGGCTGAAGTCGGTGCTAGCGTGCGTGGAATGGCTCATGAGCCGGTGGCAAGGCAGTGTGCCTCGAGAAATTATTTGGATGAGTGTTACGATTTGTTAGATTGCGAGCTACAACCTGTGAAGAGCTCGGATCCCGATTTTGCGCTAATTCAGACGTATATCCGCAACTCAAACTGCTGCGGGCGTAAGCAAGACCGACTGCAGCTGCTGTCGGTTTTTCGCGTTGAGAAGCCTGAACAGGAGACGCGCTTTGAGCCTTTCCGCACATTTACCAACCGACGGGTAAGGCGTTGAGTGTTTCTGTTGGTTTGCTTGTTGTTTGTTTATTGTATTGTCTCGAGTCATGGGTGCTAACCGCTGCTGCGCGGTTTGCTCCGTTGCCATAGATTCTGTGGCACGGCAGCCACTTGGCAAACTGGCTTGGCATCTTGTCAGAAGGGCTACGAATCGCTCCGCCTGAGGTTGCTTCGAACGGACGAACTTTCGGTAAAGGGCTGTACTTCACGGACAAGGTGACCAAAGCACAGGCGTACTGCCACTGCAGACCTACGAATGGCCACAACCAATGTGTATTTGCCCTGAGTGAAGTCGCGCTGGGTGAAAGCAAGGAGATGCTGAATTCGGACGATAATGCGAAGCAGTTTGTACACACAGGAGCTGGTGGACGTGCTAAGGGAGCCTACTACCACAGTTGTAAAGGTGTTGGATCGTGTCGTCCGGACTCCGCTGGAGAAGTTGCTGATATTCACGGTGCCATTTGGCCCGTAGGCAAACCAGTGCAACCTGAGGAGCGAACGGGGCTGCACCACAGCGAGTATATCATCTACAACCCGAGCCAGACACGGATGCGCTACGTCGTGTTAGCCAGGAGCCCTTACTAACTACGAACACCACCAAACGAGCGAATGGAGCGTACGAATGCGTGTGCTTAGAATTCGGCCGTCGTCTACTCCTGTACTTGGGGACACGCAGACAAGGACATTTTGAGCTGCTGTTAGGAGAGTACGGTGCGATATGTAGTGTTGTTCAGTTTGAAGTAAATACACTAGTGTGTGTGCAAACCCAGAGTAAAGCGTTCTGGTGAATGCTAAGACGTATGAGGATAGAACGGATAGCATGGCCAAGAGAGGTAAGTATTCTGTTGTCTCCGATGATGTGGCAATAGCCAAAACTTCCTAGCGATTACTGCGACTTCTTGGCACGCGCCGTGATGGCGTTCAGGCGCTCAACAAGAGGCGGGTGACTGTAGTGGTACGCACTGTACAACACATCTGGGTTCATGTTGGACAGGTTCTCGATCGCAAGCTTGGTAAGTCCTGACTTGAGAGCAACATCATGGCCTAGGTCCACTGCGAATGCATCTGCCTGGAACTCATTCTTGCGCGTGTTCAAAGTGATCAGGAAAGACAGCACATGCTCCACAGGTGCCCACATGGTCTGTGAAAAAAGCAAGAAGCCGATAATTACAGGCTTGGATGAGTCACCCGCAAAGCCAAAGCTCGCAAACAGCTCGGCATCGTTCATACAGAGACCAAACACGTAGAACGAAGCCAGAATGTACATCTGCTGGATCATAAAGCCCTGCATCGTGTGCCATAGCTTCCAATGTCCAAGTTCGTGACCCAGGATAGCAACAATCTCGTCGTGCGTCGCTTGCTCCAGCAGCGTGTCAAAAAGCACAATACGCTTGCTCTTGAACAATCCAAAGAAGTAAGCGTTGCTATGGCTAGAGCGCTTGGAGCCATCTGTGACAAAGAGCTTAGTCAAAGGGAAGTTGAGACTCACAGCCAGTGCTTCGATGCGTGTGCGAAGCTCTCCCTCTTCAAGCGGCGTAAACTTGTTGAACAGCGGCATGATAAGCACAGGATAAATTGTCATCATGACGACAGAGAAGACGAACAGGAACGCCCAGACATACATGTAGAAGTACTCTCCTCCCCATCGAATGACGTAAATCAGCGCAGCTGTAACAGGGAATCCAATGACAATAAAAAGCCCGAAACCCTTGATCTTGTCCATGAAAAAGAGTCCCAATGTCTGTTTATTGAAACCATGACGAGCTTCCACCACGAACGTCGAGTAGAGACCAAAGGGGATTCCCACGAGCGTGTCTCGGATTGTCGTGAGCGTCAGCAGCATCAGTGCTCGGTAAATCTCGTTATCAGCGTCCAATCCAATAGAAATCAGAGCTTTGCCACTCATAGTCCACATGAAGGGCAGATAACCCAGCAGCAAGAAGGCCGTAGCTTCCAGTTGGTTGTAAGCGCCACTCACAAAGCCAAACGTGCTCTTGTCGAGTCCATACGCGCGACTCTTGTCGAACTTGTTCTGCGTTGCAGCTAGCAGTGTTGTCTCTGATTCTGCTTCTTGCTTCTCGTCTTCGGATTCCTCATCGGATTCCTTCTTCTTGATGCTGTAGTTGCCGAGACCTTGGATGGCTTCCGCTAGAGGCCTGGGAAACTGCTTGTCGTGCAGTTTACGGTGCTGACGGACGTCCAGATACGTCTCAAAGAGGTAGACGAGAGTCATAAACACTAGTGCACCCTGGAAATAGGGCACGGGGCTAGCGCTGGGCCTCCATCCGGCCTCTGTGAAGGACGGCGCTTGCCACCAAGAGAGCTCCATACGTGGCGAACTGGGTAATGAGTTGGATTGACAATTTGGGTTCTCATTTATTTGGTAATGCACTCTATTTATTGACCCATTTAGCCAGTCAAAATCAGGTTTGAAAAAGGCAACTCACGAGCTCAAGATGGGACAATGGCGCGTGTTGCCACTCATTTTCTCGACTTCTAGTGGTGATAGAGCGACACTACAGGTCTCATCCGATGCGCGAGACGCTCTGCTTTCGATGCATGCCCAGAATATTGGTGTTATGGGCGTATTTGGTCCTCCAGCGAGTGGCAAACACCTGCTGCTCAAAACTATGCTGCAGTCCCAGAACGTGGACTTTTCTGCGGATTATGAGGGAGAAAACGACGTACTTTTGTGGCTCTGGCTGTCTGGAGACGAAGGTAGGAAGACTGAAGACAAGAATTGCGTCATTCTGACCGCTGGAGCTGCTCTAGCGGCTGACAACACGCACCATACAGAAGACCAGAAGCTAGCGCTGTTATTGCTGCTCTCATCTGCTCTGCTGTACAACGCAGACGGAGAGGTTAATGCTGAGGCTATAGAGAAGCTGCAGTGGCTGGAGAAGGTGGCTCAAGTGCTGAGAATCAAGTCTATGCAGGACGAAGAAGCTGTCGGTGAGATCTAGTGTTGGTTTTAGAATTCTCCAGATGCTAACAGCTGATTCTATTGGCGTTCGTGTGCGTGCAGCAAGTGAGTTTCACGAGCATGCACCCAAGTTCATCTGGTTGGCCAGGAACTTCAAGATCAAGTGGCTTAAAGATGTGGGGGGACAGAAGCTGACATCAACACAGTATTTCGAGCAGTGTTTGACTCCGGAGGGAGGATACGGAGAAGCTGCTACCAAGAGGAACATGCTGCGCATGTACATGGAGTCGTACTTCCCTGTTAGAGATTGTGTGGCACTGAGTCGTGCAGTGGAGGGCAATGGAACGGAAGTTGTCCCGCCTGAAACGCCTCGTAGTGAGCTGCGCACGCAGTTTGTCGAGGCAGTTGACGAACTGTATGCGAACTACTTGTCAAACAAGAGCCATCAGTTGCCTTCGAAGAAGTTAATGGGCCACGAGTTGCGCTCGGAGCAATTTGTCGGTGTGCTTGATGCGTATGTGGATGCAATGAACACTGGACAGCTTCCCTCGATGCAGAAAGCGTCGAATGCACTGCTGGAGCAAGAAGTCACTGAAACATTTGAAGTAGCAAAACTGACTTACACTAAAGAGATGCAAGCGGCGACAAATTTTGAAGAGGAGGGCAACGATGACAAAGCCATCAGTGAGCGAGGTATATATCTTGCTCATTTCCGTGGTGCTCAGGCGGCCATGGCGCATATTCGTGCGGTGCGCTCAAGTCTTCCGGAGAAACTGCAGAAGAGTTTTTTCAAGGACATGGTGATTGAGTGGCAGGCTCAGGTGAAGCTCAACTTTCAAGTAACTCTAGAGCGTAATACCACACTATCGACAGAAATCTGCACCAAGATCCTGGAGCGTGTTCTCCCACGGAACCTTGAGGCCATGTGCAAACAGCTCGCTGAAAACTCCCGTGAAGACTTTTCCGATGGTTTGGTCCAGCTGTTAACTCAGTATAAGTCAGATTTGCGAAGCGCACTCGACGAGTATGCACAGCAAAGCAGCGGACCAGCCGTGGACCCTTATCTTGAGAAGGCTCTCCTGCGGACTGTACGCGGATCCATTCAGAAGTGGAGCACAATGGTTCTTCAGCAATATAAAACGCATATGCAGAGCTGGCAGGAGGAGAAAAAACAGCTTGATAGCGCGTTCGAGTTGGCAAAGGTGCAAGACGCAGAAACAACCGCATCTACAAACGACCAGAAGGGCTCATACGAGAAGCAATTGGCGCATGCTACGGAGCAGCTCTCCGAACTACGTCGTACCCTCCAAAGTGAACTTAGCAGCAAAAAGGGTGAGCTGGAACACCTAACTACAGAGATCACGACCATGACTTTAAAGCACGAAGTACGTGTGAAGAACGCAGAGAGTGACCTTGCTTGGGCTCGTAGTCGAACAGAGGAGCTGGAAAAATCCATCGCAGCAGATCGTCGGCGTAAGGAAGAGGTTGCTGCTGCCACTAAGCAGGTTCTAGAAAAGCAGCGCAGTTTTCACAAAGAAGAGCGATCGTTGCTTGTTCAGCAGAAGGAATTGATGGCTCAGATTGTTCAATTGGAGCGCGAGTTGGTGCACAAGAAAACAAAGCATATGCAGAAGGTGTTTGCGATGAAGAATGAGCATGCCAAGAAGATGGACAGCATGCGAATCGAGCAGGCCAAGTTCGAGCGCCAACTGAAGTCTCAGGCAAAGAAGGACCTGATCTCGCTCAGACTTACTCATGAAAAGGAGAAGAAGGCTATACTTACAGAGAGCACAGCTTTGGACAGAGAGATCGCTGACATTCAGGAAAAGTTGGCCATATTTGAGACTGAGGAGGAGGTAGCGAGAGCTTCCGCTGCTGCTAAGCGCGATTTTTTTAAGTCGATGCCTATGATGCCGCTTCCGTTGATGCAAGCTCCTGCTCCTGCCGCGGGTGAGTATCAACCTGCAAGACGTTCAGTGAAAACCTCAAAGCCGAAGGACACTGCAGTTCCAGTCCGATTCGGCTCATTAGATGACACTTCTATGAGCTCAGGGAGTCCAACCTCTCGTACTGAAGTCCCCCAGAGCAATGATATGTGCAGGCAATCCTGAGGAACCATGGGAAGCACTACTGGCTTAAGTATCGTTGTCCATAGCACAAATGAATCCTGTCAATACGTTTTACGTTCACAGAAATAGCAGATCACCGCAGTTTCTTGATCAGCAGTGCTTGTCTCGCAACGAATGTGCTCCTACCAGCCTTGATCGAGAGGAGGAGCTGCCGACAGTACGCATTTGCAATGTCTGAGGGTAGTTCTGCTGTTGCATGCTTGATCGTGACGACGTCGGGGCGCATTCTGCTTTTATGGGATCAGGATGACACATTGCCATTCCGGTATCCACAGCTAGCCATGCTCCTTGCCAGCCTCTTCCACTTCGCTCAAGCACAGCCCTTTGGCCACCTCGAGCTACAAAACGGATTCACGGTGTTGATATCCTCGGACGTAGAAGCACAAGTCTCAGTTGCCGTCATTTGTGCAACACCAGCAGCTATCCAGGGTCGTGACTTCTCCGCTGAAGAAGTGTCATTGCAACTGGGGCGACTAAAGAGTCTGATCATCCTGCAGGAATTTGTGCGGTGCTTCCGAGGTGATATCGATCGTCTAGCAGCGGAAAGTGTCGAGCACGCCAAGCTCAAGGCGGAAGAGTACACGTTAACGAGCGCTCTGGACGGGTTTCAAGATGAATGTGATGGTACATTGGACGAGTTCGTCGCCTTCCACACTGGTTTCGTCAGTCTCGTGATAGAAACAACTGCTCGGGGCATTCAAAACTCAATCATGTCCTGGAGTCATGATGGTGCAGCCATGATGGCGGAAAGTGCTTCTGTCATTCGGTTGGCACGCGGATTCCTCATGAACGCGGAGACTGGAGACGAAGTATTCTCGACATACCCTTCGCCTGACGGCAGCTTTTTCGACCACGACTCAGAATCTCGAAGACTGCATTATCTCCACAACAGCGCACGAGTCCAGCATCTCATAAAACATGTCGCTAAAGCACTACATGAGAGTACATCTGCATTGATCCAGCTTTCACGTGCCAACAGCAATGACACTGAGGCCGCAGTCGTTGTAAAATTCAAGCATCTGTCGGGTCGAGATTGGAGTGAGCTCTTTGTCGCTCTTCGAACGTTACCCGTGAGTACTGCTTGATGTACCCCTTCTTGCATCGTAGCGATCTAACCATTTATTTGCCTTGGTGTACTAATGAAATGGTCAAGACTGGAGTGTTTGCATCTGGTGTCGTTTTCTACGGTGTCAACACTCTTTTTCGCGGGCGAGAAAGCGCATCAGGGAAGCTCCAGCAGGCCCTCGCAGTACATCCAGACGGTAAGCACATATTGAGCATGCTTGACGACCCATCAGTTGATATGGAGCTGCATGTTGGCTCGGATGGAGCACCGGAGGGGCTGTGGAAAGCAATGGATCTGCTCATGAAACCATTGCCACTCGTGTGGTCCGCTTCACCAATTATCGCCACCAAATCAATCAATACGAAGGTTCACTGTAGCAACAATCCTATCGATGCAGAAGGTCACTTGAAGGAAAATGCAACTCCAAGGTTGCCACAACTTACAGAATAAACCAATAAAGTTCACATGGGTGCAGCTAAGCATTTTGATATCACCACAAGCCGATCACAGGTCAACTTTCGCAGATATTCACCACCAGTTAGTTTGCTAGAAAGAAATGCACACATGTCATTAGCATCAGTGGTGCGCGATCGCTTAGAATACATGCTAGTTCAGGTACATGCACTTTGCAAGTATCTGCTCTCGGATCCTTTGCGTGAAATCACTCTTGCTGCTCGGTATGGAAGTCTCTTCAAGCACCTTCTTCTCGCCATCTTCCATGTCACACAACAGACGCGTGACATCAACTACAACGCGAACAGCACCTGTACGTAGCAGCAAAAACAGTGAGCATCTTAGTGCGTCCATCATTCAATTTGAGTACAACTACAGCTTTTGAGTACTTGTTACGAACGCCGCCTGCCACAAACCCCGCTCTGATAGCTTCGGTGCCTCCAGAACAACCGGGATCGACAGATCACGACATGCCTTCAGCACCAGCTCCCTCGTACTTCCCTGCAAAACACCTTCATCCGCCGTATACACTTTCCCGTCTTTCACTACAACCAGATCTACATCATCAGTCCGTTCAACATTTCTTTTCTCAAGTTCACGTACCAACGAAAAAGTTGGTAATCAGTCCTTCCAGCAGCAATTTGTCACCTCCTGACTCGGATTTACTCAGTAGGACCTCATGAATCGGTTCACCTCGAGTCTCCACCAACTGCGTCATGTGGTTCTCAATAGGCACACGGTCTTTGATCCACTGTGTGTGTTTGCATCGAGCATTCGTCCGACCTTCTCCATAGACCAACACCGTCGATGCAAGACACTTGGGTGTTGGCATTGGACACACGTGGACAGCAATACTGTAGTCATCGCAGTCTGACAATGGACACCACAGCACCGACAGCATTCCATCTACAGCTGCAGCTGCTCGCCACTGCGTCAACACAATGGTGACCAGCCTTTTCGTAGTCATCTTTAACTTGTCCAACTTCAACTTGTCTTTGTTGAAGTTGCTGTCCACTGTAACAAGACCAGCTGACAGCCGTTGCAAGTGGAAGGACCATTCTACCAGCATTGTGGACAGATCAGGATTCAACGCATCCACAGCTTTCGCTCTGGCGCACGTGTACACACCAGCAGGATGCGACTGCAAGAAATTCTTAGCAGAAACGAAGTCACATTCGCCCACACGTACAGCATCCAGCTGCTCATCAGTCGCCGCCAAGGCACCATGAACCTCCGCTACCAAAGCCGTCATGTCGAATGATGTGAAGTATAAATTCGTACTTATTATCTTGTGTATCCCACAAAAATAAAAAAGTAATCAGTAAGTACCCCTTAAGTGACACTGTCAGCATGGCCTCACATTCGCCTTTGGAGCCCCAAGTGAACGGACCACCGGAGGATGTTGCGTCGTAGCTCCCAAGCGCTTCTGGCCACTGCGGCGCGTGCCTGTGCCCCTCGTACGACCGCTTCGGTTGCCAACTCGCTGCGTCTGCAGAGCGCGAGTTTTGCGACGATCTACGACCACCAGACGCCGTTCGAGGTGAGCTGCTACGATAGGGATTGTCTAATCTTTGGCTGGTAGTGCTAATTCACTACGTTTTGCCTGTAAATTGCTGTATTTAGGACATTAACCGTCACCGCAGCGACGCTGAGCAGCGGATTGCCAAGGTGCCGATTGTGGAGGTGGCCAGTGGCGTGGCTGTGTGTGACGGCGGAGGTGGCGCTCTGGGCCACCCGGTCGAGTACATTCAGCTGGACACGCGCAAGCACAACAGCCCGCAGACCTGCAAGTACTGCGGTGTGCGGTACAAGATGAAGGAGGGCTACCACGCCGGTCACTAAGGGGACAGCAGGTTTCTAGGTGAACTGCTATTGCTCACGAGCTCAGGATAACAATCAAGTAAATACAACAGAAAGACGAGGAGAGAAGAAGTGCTGAGTGTCGTTGCTGGAACCGTATTCTGGTGGTGCAGGGCTAGCTGGACCACCGAAATGGGATTGTTGTTGATGTTTTTATGCGATTCGCTGTGTCTTCATTCCTTCAACATTCAGTCCATGGTTTCCACGAGATACACGTGAGTAAGAAATACACAGTTGTATTGACGCATTTTTGTAGTAGGCCATGCACACAAAGCATAATGAAACACGCTATTACCGCGATGAAGATGACGACGCGGTTGACACCGCATCTTCGGAAATATCCAGAGTATCCATGTAGCGCACGATGGCGCGATAACGGAATTCGCCCTCCCTGCGCATTTGCCCGTGTTCCATGTTATCTAGATGATCCTTCACAAGCGCCAACAGGCCCACCAAGTAGTTGCGCGTGATCTCGGGTGTCTGCATTTCAAAAAAGTACAAATACTATGCCACAGTTTGTTAGTCGGGTCTGGATCAGCGAAAGCAACATTAAGACAACGTACAGCTTCCAAAATCTCCAGGAAGAGGGGGACTTGGTTTGATGTCGTGTCCTTAATCGCATCTGCAATTCGTAGCGATCGCTGAAGGCATTCCCGGACACGCTTACCGTCTTGCTGAGATGGGTGCTACAACCACAAAAATGTTTAACATTACGCGTAATACATCCATACCAACATTGTCCAAGACTAGTTTCAAAGCAATCCCTACCCAAAAGAGATGTGCGCAGTTCAGCACCATCAAAGCCTGCTCATTCTTCTTTAGCAACCGAGCGGCGTACTGTGTGGTCTTGGTGGCGAGAACCTCGTAGTTAGCACTCGAGAGATTGCGGGTCGCACGCAGGGATGATACCATTAACTCTAAAGCGCGCCATTGTTCCCGTGCAAGCGTGATTTGGTCTTCGTATACAATAAAAGCCTGAGTGATAAACTCGTACGCGACTGCCTCAAATGTGCATCTATCGGCTACGAGGGCGCACTGCAGAAACAAGTGGACGCACGAAACAGACAGTGCGTCTTGCTTAGAAGCCAACGCCGTCACCATTTCGTGCACGAATTGAAGAACTTCCCGAGGTGTTGTAACAAAACTCCTGGTGTTCTCGGCAGTTGACGTGGTTTCTGATTCCGCTTTCGTCTCTTGTCCTTGACTTTGCGTCGTCTCCGGGGAATGTCCTGCCAAATCTCGAGCAAGTGCCAGCGACTGGTAAATTAGCGGCACAAGTGTGAAACGAATCCGAAAAATGCCACTCTGCAGAAATGCACGGCGCGCCAGGGAAAATACTCGATACTTGACATCGAGATCATCGTTGGTTACGAGCTGAACTACCTTGGCCAGTGTTTGTTGCTCAGCTTCAAAAACTTCAGCCTCCTTATTTTTCCCCGTTTCAGTAGTGGTGGGTAGAGGTAGTGACTGCAACTCGTTGGGGTCGTCACGCACCAACGGTGCCAGAATCTGGAGCAAGAAATCCATTTGTTTCTCGTCGTGAACGCGTTCATGTCGTGCTAAAAGGACACGGATCCACACCAGTGCGACATCCTTCCACGCTCCCTGCCACGGTAGTAGTGCGAGCAATTCCCGCACGACCGGAATTTGCATTAGATCCTGGATCGACAGTGCCCGAAGAAGTGTGAGCGCGAGAGTTTTAAGCTGTGAGACCACGAGTTGGCGCGTTTGTTTATCTTTGTCGACACGCCACGCGGTTCGCTCACGCAAAAAAGCTAAGCACCCAGAAACGAGGTGCTCTAGCGATGCTGTTGTGTCGGGATTCATGCTCTTGGTGCTGCTACCCAGCCACGTGAGGGTGAACGTAGCAAACGTCACGAAACATGGCAACACGGAGGACAAGTGTACGTCGCCACCGCCGCCTTCGCTTGGGGTGTCACTTCCAACACCGTATCGTGACGAGCGCAACAGCAGTTTAGATGTCGTAGCCATAATCTGCTTGAAAACCTGAAGCCCCTCTCGTTGCACCTGCTCCTGCTCGCTACGGTTGTCCGCCCCTACTTCTGGCTGACCCGTGTTGGGGACATTACCCTGTGTCTCCCAAAATTTGGTAAGGCGTTCAAGTAACGCCGTCAAAATTAACGCGATATCGACGTTTACATGCAGCTTTTCCACTGCACCCAAAAACCTTTCAAGATTTTGCAAGTGAAACTCATCCGGGAAAACCTGAATGATGCAGTCCATCAAATACTGCTGCGCCATAGAGTCTTTGCAGGCAAGCACAACATCGTCCAGTAGCCGAGGCAGTACCTGTTCAGAGTAGACACTGCGTGTGATTCCCTCCATCTGACTAAGTCGCACCAAGCTAGTTCCTACAAGCAGACGTAGCTCCATTCGCTCCTTTTCTCGGACAGCCAGTGGTCTAGATCCGCCAATTTTCTGGTGCTGCAGTCTGATCCAGAGTTGATTGGTTTCTCGTAGGTTCTGCAGCAAGAAATTAATTGCGTCGCTAACAGTGCCCCCACCCGATTGTTCGTACACGGATCCTGTGTCCGGCAGCTTATCACGGACACTAAGTGACAAGTAGTGCCGTAGAAAGAGCCCTCGCAGCGGGTATTGCACTCCTTTAGTCATCTCCACCAGGTCTGTCAGCACGTCACGAGCTGGAGCTTCCCGAGACTTGATGTACACCGAGCCTACAGTCACCAACAAATAGCTGCAACATCACAGAAGCAAAAAATATGAGTGCCTAGATCGAAGGCAGTATTGGTTCAGCTGTAATATCTCCATCCCGTACAGTCTCGGCAACACGTTGCCACTGCTCTGAACACGCTCGTACAGCACTCGCATAGAGGCGCCCGCCTGCTGTTGCTCCTCCACGTAGCTCTCGAAATGCCGTAGCTCGTCCATCACCTGCATGTCTGCAATAGAAGCAACAATAAGTCAGTGTAGTTTCCATTAAGCTATAGTAGCAATATCCCTTACAGAGCTGGTAGTAATTCTTTGGGGACAGCAGACTTGTACGCAGCTCGCGTAGCACCTCAGCCGCGTGCTTGAGCACGGCCGCCTGGTCGCCTGCGTCCGCGGCACGCTGCATGCGGAAGCCCTGGTCGCGCACGGTCTGCAGCGCCTCGCGGAGCAGGTCCTCCTCGCCCTGCTCGTCCAGCACGAAGCCACCAAGCGCCATCTCGAAAAGATTCTCCAGAACTTCCCGAAATCTCGCTACTTTCTTTACTCGTTTCTGACGCTATAATTTAAATCAGATACAAATTAGATTGAAACACCATCTCGAATAGATTGAGAGGTGGAGATGCGTGCGTTCGAAAAATTTGTTCGATAAATAAGTTAGGTCTCGGCGAAAAGCTACTAGCGTCTATGCTGTCGCTGAGGAGGTTGCTAGGATCGGGTGGTACGCGTCGGTGACGACGTCTTCTTCCTCTTCTTCCCTCCAGCCTCTGTGGCTGGTGGTCGAGGGAGTCTTGTCTGGAGACTCGACGTGGAGCTGTGATGACTATCGGCTCTAGATTTTGGGAGCGATCACCTTGACAATGCGACTCCGCAGCGCGGCGAGCATGACAGCCTCCTCGCGCTGACGCACGCGGTTGAGCTCCTTAGTGAGTGCGGCAATCATGCGTTGCATCTTGCTGTGCGTGTTCTGGTGCATCTGCAGCATGGCACGGATGTGCGCGAGCAGCTCTAGCTCCTCCTGACGTTCCTCCTCAAGTTCCTCAAGCTCCTGCTCCCGTGCAGTCAAACTGCCGTCGTCATACGAGGGTGGCAGCACACGCAGTGCGTTGATCTCGAGCTGCAGCTTGGCCATGAGTTCCTCAATCTCCTGTAGCCGTGCTGACGACTCACTCACGTCGTCCTCGGACGTCAGTACGGCCTGTTTCTCGGTCACCACTTCTTCACGGAGCCGCGCAAGCTGTTCACGGAGAGCTCGCGAGTAGAGCGTCAGTTTCCGAGCAGCTTTCTCTAGCTGCGCCATCGCAGAGAGACGCGAGGTGCTGCTGCTGTTGCTCTTGGACGGCGTCGACATGCTACTGGTGCGGTTGGATCTGTGACTGTTGCTGTGGCGGCGAATTGAATAATGGAGCTCAAGTGGGAGCTCTGTGATGGAGGGACAGCGGCCGTGTCATCGAGAGCAAGACGCGAATGATGTGGCGACCGCCAGCTGGGGCGTCCTGAACCGCAATCACGCGACGCCGCTGATTGGCCCGCCCGTGCCTTTTCGGCAAAACAGAAAGTCGTTTCAAATCCGTTTCTCGCTGTTCATAATTCGGTCCCGCCTTCAGGACTTCAGGATAGCGATTCCGAGTTTCACGCGAAACTCTCCAGAGTGTGAGTGTCGAGCCTTTCCTGTACGAAAGAGGGCCTGTAGAGCACTTCCGACGACCGCGACTGCCAGTCTCATGCATGATCACAGGCAGCTGGCGCAATGCAACTGGTCGTTGCGGCAGTCGTAGCGTTCGCAGAAAGCGTCGGCAACGCCTGAATCAGCCCGGAGCTGGTGCTTAGCTCGCTCGTAGCAGCTCTTGTTCCAACGTCGAATGAATGATACAGGCGCCAGTACACATATATCGCTGCAGTCAAGCTCCACCAGCTGCGGTGTCAAGACACTGACACTCCAGGTTGGACACACCCAACAGGCGGCAGCACCTGCGCTTCTCCGCAGCGATGATTTATGACCGATTTCTGCGGATCCAGCGGGGATGCCGCGCCCGCAGCTGGGAACGCGGCGCCATTACAGCGGTGACGCTTTCTGAGCCCAGTTGGAGCTCACTCCACCGTCCAGTTTGCATCAACGGTGTTCAGTCGCAGATGAACCTCGATCATAATTCCGGCGGCACGACACTATAGGAAAAGACCACACACCGGATAGTTATCTTGCAGCACTGCTCCGAGGCGCTGCAACTTGCATTGCAAGGGGGCAACCAGGAACCTGAAAAAGATGTGTGTCAGAAACACGCGGAATTGGGTTGTAAGCTACGCGAATCTGATGTTGGGTCCTACCATCGTTGCTGCTGCCGCACAGGCTGAACTGCAACAGCTCATCCGTAGAGCTCGCGTCTATTTATTTCGGGTAGAGGCACATGTTGATCTTGTGTTCCTGCAGGCAGCAAATAGGCAATAACTCTTGAACCCCTAAAGCATAGCTCCGTGGTCTCGACAATTCGCGCTTGGCCTTTTTGTAGACTCAGGACCGCGCTGCTCTCCTTCGTGACTTCATCGTGCGACCTGCACATCGGCAGGCGAAATAAGAAGACAGAGGCCTTTCGATCAGCGAGGGATATCAATGTTGTGCGGTTGCTGCACACACACCATCGGGCGATGCGCAGAGAGAATCAGCCTCGATGGGGTCACCGCGTTGAATGTAGAACGTAGATCGGTCCGATCAACTCCGACAGAGGGCGGACCTGCACGATTTGACTTTACAACCGCCTAAATTCTAAATCCACGATATAAGCTCAACATACAACACCGGTACGCGTTACAGGTTCACAGCAGTTCATGCGTACATCAATAACGGCTTGGTTAAATCGCACAGGCATGCTTTCGCAGGAAAACCAATATCACTGGCACAACCCAGTACACGGACAGAAACAAGGGCTAAATAACCGCCACCCCAGGGTTGCAGCAGGAAACACAAAGAATGAGGAGTACTAGGATAAATTTACTACTAAATCGACTGATTCAATAGTAAGTTAAATCTATCGCTTACAGCCACTTCCACTCAGGGCTCTCACGAGTGAGGCCATCCACGTAGTCGTCGAACGACACGCCCGCAGCCTTACACAGCTTGTTGAGCTTACAGATCTGCTGCTTGCTCAGTGGACGCAGCGTCTTGGGGTTCGTCAGCTTCGTGCG
>PCFV01000190.1:0-47627 GCA_002812785.1 Phytophthora litchii | reverse complement strand
AGTTTTGCACTGTGGGCCGAGCTGCCGATTGCGAAGTGAAGGAGGAACGCATTTCAAGATGAAGGCTTGAATTCAGACCTTTGTTGAATTATCATGCAAAAAGGGAAAACAACTTGACAACCTAAGCAACTAAGGTCTCAATCATACTGCCTGGGACACTGTTCATTCCTCCAGTCGTGTGCGCTTTATTGGACAAGTGACACGACAAAAGCGATCATTCAGTGTGCCCAACTCGGTCTTGTATTGCAGAAGCAACTTCTGACGCGCAGAAAACCACGCTTTCGTCTTCGTAATTGTCACGAATGGAACACCATCTTCCACTAACGCTTCCATCACAAACGAAGCCTCGACTTGCTTCATACGCATCCATTTAGCAGCGTAATTCCGCGCTTCTCGCAGTTTCTTGAAATTGATTACACCCTTGGTAGTCATCGAGACTTCAGAACTGCGCAAAAATTCCTGCACTTGAGCACTATTGAGGAATTTTGCTTCTGGCATATGCCACGTGAAAAGTGCATCCAGCGTTTGGATCTGCTCCTTCAACCACGCAGTTCGATTGGTGACTATGGATGTAACCATTGCAAATTCACCACTCGGAAGTTTCAATTTCTCTTGTGTATTCAGCCAGCGCTACGATAACTGGACTGGTAATGCCTGGGTCTGCTTTTTTGAATAGGCTGACAACCGAGTCAAGTAGTTCCTTGTCGCCGGAGTGAAGCGTCAACTTCCAAAGAATTCCAACAGTGCCGGACGAGCACAGTACCTTATCAGGTAGCTTGGCGGCCCTCTCAACTGCTAACTTCAACAGAGTAAACTGAGTTGGACCAGCTTCCAGACCATCCGAAATGCGCAAAACCATCGCCATGCAACAGCGATCATTGAGTTTGGCGAACTCGTCTAATAGCGTTTACTTATCTCATTCCAGCCAAATTTGCGTACTATCGGGATTATCGAAGGAGCAAAGGCAACCTTTTTCTCAACTCGACTGAAAATGTTCGTGAAGAAAGAGTTCACCAACGCCGCGTTGTCTGCATCTACCAGTAACTCGCACAATGTACTGGCAAACGCAACTGAAGCAGCCTTCGAGTTAGACCATGTGTGCTTCTTCTTCTCCAATTTTGCCTTGGTCGCATTTATGAATTGACCTAGTGCTTCAGCACTAATTGACTTTTGATTTTGCAAAGCTATAACCGCAACATCAATATCGATAAACTTGAGTGCATTTTCCACAGCGTTGATTGCAGGCCAAGCCATGATTGCAAATCGCGAGTACGTAGTGTTCATCGACGGTCCCTCATTACCCAGGTATCCTTCTTCCTGACTGCTACCGTGCTTCCGCCACATATTATGAAAGGTGTGATAACCTGGATTTAGAAAATTCATCTTCATCGTGGACTTCGTGACACCAAGCTGCTTTCCAGAGGTAGAGAACCAGGTGATTTTATCCTTGCGCTTCGTTTCTTCCCAACCTCGCATATTAAGGCCGTCAATTGAAAAGTACTCAATGTAGTGGTTTACCTGAGCAATGTAGAATTGCAGCTTCTTGTCGTCGGAGACAGCATTATTCGCTTCCTCGAGAGCAACAAATCTCGCACGATCAATGCGTTTTAGTGCACTGGAGCCCAAGTCGCCAATCCTTTTCTCTGTGTACTCATGGGACAGCAAAAGAGTGAAATGTTCTCCTTTCTCCATCGTGCAAGTTGCTTCTGCAAGCTCTTTGTCGAGTCTATTGTCGTGGTCATGCTTTAAATGACGCATTTGTAGCGGCAAACACAGTGAATAGACCAGAACCAGTCGAAAACCCTTCGTTACCTTCTCCAACGCATGCTCTGCATCAGCATAGTGCACAGCATAATGAGGCAAATAAGCTGCGGTACCATCAGCCTTGCCGAAATCGTGGCGATACTTCACTCACCACCTTCATACACAACCAAATCACCTCCTTCATGCATGCTCGGAAGTTGAATTACCAATGTCGCTACCATCCCGTCCTCCTTTTCAGTGTCTTGATGTTTCACAAAATGTCCACATTCACCATACACCAATACTTTATAGAGTCCACATTGCATCGGGACAGACTTGTAGCCTAGACGTTCTGCAATATTTTGTGTCAGCTTACCAACACCGCTATGCCAAGTTGGATTCTTTAGTTCCACTTGATTCGGTTGAAGCTGCCAACTTTTGCGGATGTTCTCGTCCATCTTGGTGTCGAAATTGTGGCCGAACAGAGATTTTTCACTTTTGGCGATTAATTTTTCTGCGTACTCACCGGTTAGTGGAACAGGAATCTGCCCCACTTCGTCGACAAAGAGCCCTGGAACCGCAGGTAACATGTTGGCCACTCCACCAAATGTATATTCCCCCGCGCTTTCTTTCCGCGCTTTCTTCCGCTCGAGCCAGAACTTTGTTGATCAGTGTGCACCCCACTCCTGACGGAACGGGACGTCAGACGACTTGCCTTTGCCACCAAAAGGCCATTTACCATGAGCAGGACCCTACATGTTCTCTTCGTCCGAAGTGTTCATGTCGATGTCACTGTCTTCAACGTCACTGCCATCGTCATTGGCGCCGACTGGGCTGCAGATGCAAGGGAGCTGGATGCATTTCTCAGCGACATCATAATATCGGAAGAAACTGGTTAACTTCACTGAGAAAATTACTGAGTGACAACCTAGAAACCTGAACGTCAAGCATCATTCAATTCATACCTCTTCGGAATTCCTCAGAGCAGAAATCTTTCCTTTAAAGAGATTAGTCGGATTCATTCATTTCCATCAGTGAAAAGAGTCGACCAAGTTACAACAAATACCCCTAACGACCGTGCTGGTGTTAGTTCTCTTCGATTGTATTGATGTGCTCTAGTTGCCTTAATTCATATTCGAGTTCGCCTTTAGTTTCTTAGCTGCGTTATGACGCCTCTGTTGTACTGCAGTTCCCTAAATCGTTTTTAGTACCTTGAGAGCTTTCTCGCTTGCATTTTGCTTCCATCGTGATATGGGGTATGCTATTTCCCCTACCTATCACAGCCATTCGAAGAGCGCATTGAAAGGCATCTCAAGTGATTCCAGTATCACACGCGTACCGTCGAAATTTGACATTCCAACTCCTTTGAAATATTGCAACGAGTGTTACTCGTCAGCCGTAATTTCTGAATGCTGTTAGGTGCCCCGGCATACCTTTGATACCAATGCATTCTACTACGAGTAGTGGAAATTGTAAACGGTTCATGGGAAGGCTGGCTACGCACTGTGAGCTTGGAAGTGTGTGCGCACAACTTAATATTGCGTCAGAGCCCCACAGACAGCGGTCTAGTGGCATTGCCATTGCAGAGTCGAAAACACCGACAGGGGATGTGACGTGGGAACATCAATGGACAAAGCACGATGCTATCGTTACAATAGCAAGTGTAGTTGACAGCACACCGACCAAATCCATGCCAAAACTAGCAGAGGACAGCCACGCTGTGATTTTGTGGATCATAAGCACTACGAGAGCGGCTTTCCAATTCTTGATCCCAGTCGCGGCTCCATTTTGTTTGAGAACGAAGTCAATTGCATCAAGGAATGGCGACTGTACTGGTTTGTCTTTGGTCTTTGACACGTAGTTGTCAACCGTTTCTCGTCTCCAGCGTGCCAGCTCCTCATCAAGTCGAGTTCTTTGGTATTCCTGAACATCTCGTTTAACCCGCTCTGACAACTCGCCAAGATTTGATAGTGCCGTCGCAACATCATTCGCACAAACCTCCACTCGCTCTTCGACAAGTTGCTCGTGACGCTTGCGTAGGAATGTATTAGCCTTCCTATGCTCTCGCAAACGTTTCTCCAGATCCTCGTCGTGCTTGATCAATTGCTGAGCGAAAGCTTCTTGCTGTTGTTGAAGCTGATGGTGCAGATTGTCGTGATGCTTGGTACGCTGATCTGCAGATTCTGCTTCCATTGCAAGAACCTTAACTTGTAGTTCGTGGATGTATTCGTATAAACTGGATAGATTATGAGTCGTCGGAATGCTCTTCACTGGATCATGAAGTACCAGGTCGGGAGGAGCTGTGTGTGGGGAATCTCGAGCAGTAAACATCATCTCGTAGTCACCCGAGATTTCCTTGATGAGGCTTTTGACTGCATTGTTCAAGTAAACACACTTGAAATGCAATGGATGCTCCGACGCAAGTCGATCGTAGATTTTCGAGTCTCTGTCTCGAAAGCAATAGCACTGCACACACCATCCAGCCTCGAAATATTTATCCACACCATGTAGTACCGAGCCTGCCAACTTGCCAGCAACAAGAACCAGCGTTTTTCCTTCATCTCTATTATCATCACCAGGATGTTGTGTGGGCTTGGGCAAATGTCCGAGTGTACGATACTTTGATGCACTCTTGGGTCTCATTTCCCATCCAGCAGCTCGAAAGGCTTCGACGTCCTTGAGCTTGAGATAGTAATAACTCCCATGAAAATGCTTGGTCACTTCATCAGGGTACGAGAGAAACTTGGTCAGTTTGTGTGCACTAATAGGGAAGTGCTTTGTCAACTCTGCATCGGAAAACTCCTTTGAGTGCGCTCGCATGTACGTGCACATATCCTGATTAAGAGCATCGAGATCCGCGAAAATATACCTGATTGGCATGGCTGAGTCTCTCCCGAGGAATTTGGGGTAACGCCACCTCCCAACCCAATCGGAATATGATGAGCTCGAGACCTTGGAATTGTGCAGAGAGCATCTGTCGCAGCCATGCTCTCACCATTGGAAACTTGAATTCAACATCCGATGTCTTCGCCTACAATCTAGTGGTCAAAAGGAACGAGGTTGGGGTGAGCAGATGGCTATGAGTTCAACATGCATTACGATACCGCTGCTTCTAACGGGTGGAGGGTTAAGCCTCCTTCTGTTTGTCTATCATCTGCTTCAACGCATTTACGAGAGCTTCTTGGCGATACCCAGGTCAATATGCACCAGGCGGGCAGTGCCGAAAAGTCTCTCGGGCAGCTCGTCGGGGCTCTGACCCTCTAGCACAAAGCCCATGTCAATCACCAGCTTCTTCGCGTACCCTGATACGAGGCCGACTACACGGTTGGCCACCGCCGACGAACCAATGTCCACGTCCAGCTCGAAGTACTGCTTACCGCGGAAGGTTGGTTGCCGCAACTTCTTGCCAATAAGTGCAGGAGTTGAGCCCACAGCCTGACGCACGATGAAACTTCCCTCTACAATGCAGGGAATAAGCTTAAAGCGCTCATTGCGGAACTCATCCGAGCCTTCTAAGAAGTCGGCCATTAGCTCGGAAGACGGTGAGCCGTCAGTCAACACCGATGGATTAGGCACCTGGTAGTACAGCACCAGATTGATGCGAGGGTTACCCGGTACCACAAAGTTAATCACGAACGTGAACGGCATCTCCGTCCCTTGCTCTTCATGACGTTTCAATTCACGTTGGACGGAGTTATCCGGACGTGATGCAATGTGCTCGATAGTCTCTGACGACTGGAAAAGGTCCATGCCAACAAGACGGAAATACGGAGACTGCGATGGAATTTTCCGTCGGTCGGTCAAATAGTCTGGGCCACGCACCATCATTGCTGCACCATCAGGCTCAGCCCACATTGACCGGGGCACGTTACTTGGGAACTCTTCCAGCTGAGAAGCCAGCGCTTCATCATCACCAGAAGCACCAACACCACTTTCTCCTTCTTGTGCAGCAGCATTTTGCTCTTCCGTCGACACTGCAAGAGCTGCTGAGAATTCTTCCGGGACGTTCGGACACACGTATTTACGTGCTTCCATCACATCTCTCAGTCCCGTTAACGACAGCACCTGAGGCCGCACATACAGATGCATGATATTGAGACGTTGCAGGAGTTTGCCTTCCCATCCTTGAGGGTCCAAGTGCACCACATTGGTGACCATCGAAGTCAATTCATCCCCTTGTGCGACACTAAGTGCACGTGGTGAAATGATGAAGCCTCCACCCTTGCACGTTGCACGCACCAATCCATGCATCGGTGGACACTCTGGATGGAGTGCACTCTGCATACAAATAACGTATGATCCGTCTTCTGCACGTCGCCAATATCTCAACAAGCACAGATCTCTTGGTGCCAGCCATCTACAAAAAATAAAAATTAGTACAAAAAGTACCTAAAAACCATTTCATCAAACTACTTACATTGGCCACATCCACACTGGTTTGTAGACAATGTGGATAATATCCGAATGGTCGTCGATAGTATGCACGACTTCTGCTCGTTCCACTGCCGCATCCCACACTGGATAATTTTTTATCCCCATCAAATAGAGGAAAATCTCCGATGGAGTGCCATCTACCACTTGCAATGTTTTAAAACACGGTACTGCCCTTTTCGCTCGTCCATTGGAAAGTGTCCACAATGCGGCAATAACCACCAATAGCGTCAACAGCACGGAGATGACGAATCCTCCACCGCCAATGTGTCCGGCTAGAAATGTCACCAACCCCGCCGACGCAGTGGATAAAACCACATTATTTAGTGGCTCAGAAGGCGTGTCCGACTGTTCTTGCCATATTTGCATGCCTGCAAACAGGTCCACGACCTTCCACGAAGCTGCGAACATGGCCCACGATCGCTCCAGTTCGCTTAGAAGCTTTACGGTACTGGGGACATCGGAAGATGCAGGTTGGCCACTATAATTTAGACTGCGGGGATACAATTGGGGCTTGGAGAGAAGCGTTTGTGGCATGTCGGAGGGCAAGGCCCCCACAGACACGGAAGCTTTGAGTGCTGGCGCACCGCGAGGAGAGGAAGAGGCCGAGTGGGCCATACTTGTCGACTTGAGGACTGTTATTACGTTTGTGACTGCTGGGAGGGAATTGGAGAATTGATATCCTGTGATATCGGATTGGAGATTGATGGCTAGGAGTAATATTTAGTAGTGGTGGAGATGAAACCTGTACTAACTGATGTTGGTTAGCAGAGGAGGTGTGAAAGATGGCGAGGTGTTTACGAGGATACAAGTGAGACATCGCAACAGATGGCGCCTGCCATGACATCATATGATTCACGAAATATGTAAGTGCGAAGCGGAACTCGAATTATAGCCTGGACAGAGACTACCCCACTAGACATCAGTGACCGCCAAGGCAAATTAATCTGACCTCCACTTACTCGCGATAGAGGCTAGTTTAATGCATTTCAAACAACCCGATGCAGATGAACTCATGGGACTCAACAAGGTAACTGCACCTCGGTTCAAGACTTACCATGCCAAAATCGCAATTCCCTAGGTACGTACGCCAAACTTGTCTTCTTATCCCCTTTGGTGATGTTCACTCAAATCATTTTTGATTTTCGTGCGTTCACACCAACAGTTATCGTGTTGCCATCAGCAATGATGCTTCCTCCAGTCACTTTCTCACCTTCAGCAACAGCGATTTATTCCCCTTAATCTTCTTCTGGAGCTGTATGATGCCGAACAGCAGCGCCTCGGCCGTAGGAGGACAGCCAGGCACGTAGATGTCCACGGGCATGATCCGGTCAACACCACGCACTACAGCGTACGAGTAGTGATAGTATCCACCTCCATTCGCGCAACTTCCCATCGAGATCACGTAGCGTGGTTCAGGCATTTGGTCGTAGATTCGACGAAGAGCTGGGGCCATTTTGTTGGTGACAGTGCCTGCCACGATCATGAGGTCTGTCTGGCGCGGAGATGCACGAAAAAGTAGACCCATGCGCTCAAAGTCGTAACGCGAACCAGCTAAGGACACAACGAACACAATGGGTTCCATTAACAAGTGGAGCGAATTGTGCGGAAACATCGAAATACGCACCAGAATGCATCATCTCGACAGCACAGCAAGCCAACCCAAAGGTGACTGGCCACAATGAGCCTTTGCGGCTCCAGTCGATCAAATCATCCAGACGAGAGACGACAAACTCTACAGAGAAGTGAGAAGGAGTGAGAAGTGTATGGCTGCAATGCTTTGACATTACGCACCAGCGCTGTTTCGGGCTACTGCATTTCCACCGAGAAGGTCTCCGACATTACCACGTTGATGGACTTCGCCCGAAGCTGATGCGGTTGCATGACCTCGAGATGCTCGAACAAATGTTGACACGCGGCGCTGAAGAAGGGCAGGACGGAGTTGCCACATCTATTGACAGAGCTAGACGATTCTGGAGGAATTGCACAAGTACTCAAGATACAGCAGGAGAATTGAGTTGTCTGCACTAGTCCCTGGGATTACAGCTTCGTTATAGTTGAACATCTACCGTCGATTACTTTCGTCGTTGTTGATGCCAATCTACAAGCTGCAAACCAATGGCCCAAGCTTTGATTATCCTAGCAACACGTGACACAATCAACGGATTGCTGGTGTCAAGGTTTATGTCAAATCCATCTCGAGCAACCAATCAAAGGTGTACACCCTCTTGTTGTCGGGTATCTACTGGTGTCAAGGTTTATGCCAAATCCATCTCGAGCAAGTGTACACCCTCTTGTTGTCGGGTATCGGTGGATAACACAATTTCCGCAGTTCTAGTATAATTTGCGGGTGGTTGAAGGATATTAATCATATTCATTTTGTGGTATCTGGAAGCTTTTCACTTTAGGTAATTTGAGTAACAGGGAGTTGAATGAATGGCAACATTTTACGGACACAAGCAAAGTGCGCAGCGAGGCGAGAGGAGCATGGCGGAAGCTAGTCGACCGATGCGGTCGGCTTGAACCTTCTTTTCGGCATCTTCACCATTCAAACCAAGAACCAAATAGGCTGCAGCGTGGGTCGACAAATACTCCTGTAAACTCTCCGCGATTGTGCTCGTGCGCTCAATAGCTTGAATGTCCACTTGGCCGTCAATCTATGCGGCATATAAGTGAAGTAAGTTGAAATTATTGTAATCTTCGATGGGCAAAACTACTTACCTGAGCTCTTTGAATGATATCACGATACCATTCGAAAGACTGTGCATCATACTCGCCAACAACCGGTCTTTCGTAGAAATGAACAACGCGTAGAATATCCACAGGTCGCATCAACTTGAGGGTGGCATTTAGACAGCGTGTGGCAGCCACCGACTTGTCCACAGCAACTACGAACACGTACTGTTTGCTGATAACCGAGTTCACTGGCGCTGGAGGCACAATAATTGTAGGGATAGATGTAGTGCATCGCAACACCTCCCATGGAACATGGTGCACTTGGTCTATGGCGGGACCTCCTTTGCCATGGGCTCCTAAAACGAGGAAATCGACACGCTCTCGTTCTGCCACTTGTAAAAGTTGCTGTGCAACAGAATCTCTGGCATCACTCTTCTGACACATGATTGTGACACGATTGCAAGGCAGTTGAAGTCGAGCGAAATGAGCTTTGTACTCTGTGTACAAGTTAGTTGCGCGACAACAGCTATTTTCACAGGAGAAAGTCACAAGGCGCACCTTCAGTGATAAATTCGCCAGAAATCTGCGGGAGTTGGCGACTGGCTGCGAGTTCTTCGTCGACGTTAACAACACAAAGTTGACCTTGCCGCCGTAGGCGCGTCGCCAACTCGAAGGCTAGGTAGGACTGACCTAATGGAAGAAGTTTAACACACGTTGGATAAAAGATGGTTCTCACAACGCGCGTTGTAAACATCACACGAGAAACTTACGGCTACCATCAACTCCGACAATGTACTTTGCTGTTGGAGAGAGACACTTGTTCTCTTGGTGTTCTGCAACAATGCAAAACCACGTTAAACCTGCATAAACGTTCTTGTCAACGCTTTCTCAATGTTTACCCTGCTGCATTCTGCTGCGAAGATCGAGGAGTGTAGTGTATAGATCCAAGAAGAGTCCAGATTCGCTTTCGCGTGCCGCTACTGCCGGGTCATAGTCAGCATCCTCCATCAAGTGACAAAGTTGTTCATGATTCCATTCCGAAATATCTTCCGGTGCGAGCGACTTGAACTGCGTTAAGACTTCGTCAGGACGATCCAACAAGAGACTGCGGAACGTCTCATCCGTCAGCTCGGGCTGTGCAGCAACACAAACACTCAGGTTCTAGCCACTACAACTTTGTTTAATCAGCAAAACACACTTCCTTAATACGCAAAACCAATTGCGTACTCTCGATACACAGTCGCAATGCAGACGACACCTTCTTGAGCGCAAATACGTCGCGCATCTTTAGATGCCGCTTCACTTCAATCACCCTCTTGTGCCAGTCCTAATTAGGGACTTGAATGTAAGAATGCTTCGGAGGCACCATTTCTCGTGGAGGCAGAACAGGCCCTGCTCATTGAACCACCGGATTTGGCTGAGCAGTGTACTGATAGTAGCATTCATTGGACAGTCCTGCTCCATTTGAAGGTAAACGTAGGACGGTGGAATTCGGAATGTTGTGGCAAGAACATTGCAGTGCTTGCACAAATATCCTTCAGCAAAACCACACACTGCATCTGACCGCTAGCATGCTGCTCTTTCATGGGACAGTCCTCTACTCAAGGTCGATGTGGCTGCAAATGCACGACTCGAGTGACGCATGACCGTCGTTCCCGCGCTTGTCTGACGGACTCGTTGCGAGTCTGGTAGTTTGCTGTATTGAAGATCATTTTGATCGCTCTGGCAGAACTACCTGCACGGTCCAGGAATGACGGACCAGGAGTCCTGGTAGCATTTCCGATCCGTCTGCGCCATCGCGCATGTGCATCAATTCATCCCCAGCTTCGTGCTCATTCAAGAATACAGCGGGTACAGTGCCCGTAGATTGCATTGAACGCTCATCACTCAATCTAATGACGAGCACAACTTCAAGAGATAAAGACCAGGAAACCTTGCTACTGAAGCACATGAATCACGAACTTGTGTTGAGCGTTTTCTGTTTTCAATTTAGCCGACATAGCGTTGTCTCGAATGAACAAGCGGAATCGAGCACATAACCTCCTTACTCTAAGTAGGACAGGCTGTGAAAGGAGCCGCACAACGATACAATGTGTGGCTGCAGCAGTATTGAGCAAAGCGATCAGTGTGAAATACAAGCACATCAAACGAGCGGGTTGCTGTGGTGTTGATGCCATGTTTGATTGAAGTTTTGTTCTGAGGATAACGGAGATCAGGCAATGGAGACGATGTTCACTATCTGTGAATCGCCATAGAGGACCATGGCACGTCGCTACGGTCTCCATGCTACTCCTCGCTCAACAGGACAAACAGACAGGGAGTCCGGAGATGCCGGTGTCATTGACACGTCGGCGTGAGCCGGAATCAGTCAACAAACCTCCGTTGAGGAGGGAGCATTTGACACTTGGAGGTCGAGGAAAAACTCGCAGCAACACGCATGCACGAAGAGCATGCGACCTACGCCATGCTCCATCTGCGCAACACTGGGCCACACAACGCCTAGAGAATTGCATGGCCCTCCCCTGTCCTACGCCGAACTCAGACTCAGCCGCGTCTGACCGGTATCAGTTCGTGATTATACCGACGTTCCCTACCCCGATATGAAAAACATTAAAATTATGTAATTAAATATCAAAATAGTATTTCAAAAATGCAAAAACTCATATCATGTACAATATAATATAACTATTTTATTATGCCACAAATTAACCTAAATGCTAGCTTTTACGCTAAACCGGAAGGTGAGAAAACAAATGAGTGTTGACATCCCAAAGAAGAGATCTAGAAGTGGAATTAAACCGTGTTATTAGGTAAAATCAAACTCAACAAGAAGCAAACATATCCTTCGCACGCTAACCGCCTCTATTGACTTTTCGCGCCTCGACCACATTAAATCCCAGCTTCTATACAAGCCCTTAGTCAAAGTATCTGCAGCTCTAACTTAGAGCTCATTAATTTCTAATGTCGTCAACAATGAAACAAATGCAGGTCCACATATTTAATATCAGCGTCATTAAATAGGAGACTACCAACACTACCAGGCCGCGTTATGTTGTGCTGGTGAGGGCAATGGAACATCCGTAATACGCTCATTTGATGTGACTAAATGTTTACACAACTAGTATAACGCTTTATTAAAGCTTTCCACGAGGGTGGTAACCAGACTAAGTATAGCAGTTATACAAAGTCGTTGTTATCTAAGATTAAGGTTACGCTTCCCATAGCCCCAGCTCGCTCATGTACAAGATGGTTCTAAGATTCAGTTGTGAGGGTAGTTCAAACGAATTAATACTGTCTAGCACGGCGTGAGTGAGAAAACAAAACCAGATAATGGTATTTTTCAATACACCCTTCAAAAGTGTTATTTTTTTATAGAAATTGGTTTGGTTTATAAGCATTACTAATCAGCTTACGGTAGCTTGCCCCGAGCTATTTTAAATAATGGAGTTGGAATTCTCTGGATCACTCTTAAAAGGAAGTTGTCGCTCCTCCTGTGTCGGTCTTGGCACAATGATTACCAGTGATAACCTTATATATTTGCGTTATCTTATTACTTGCTCATTTAAATCAAATGAGAAAGTTTTTGTTGGGTTGTGCAAACAACCATTGGTAACTCAAGGGTTAGATGCGATTCAGCAAAGTAGAGCCCGTGTCATTTGCGCCCATGCGTGAACATAGTATCTTGTCCGTCTTTGAGGTCACTATGTCGCTTCAAATGAATTCTGTTGTGATATCGACTGACTCGGCAGTTAATTCCACCTCCTCCACAGATATTCTGTGACGAATGTCAAGCTATTACTTGATGATATTGTACATCGCATCACCCGGCTTGTCGGTTACCACCACAATTTGCAGCGGCAATATCCACGCAGGGGGAATCATATCCCCGCCACCGCGGGCA
Source organism: Phytophthora litchii (assembly GCA_002812785.1). Classification (NCBI taxonomy): domain Eukaryota; phylum Oomycota; class Peronosporomycetes; order Peronosporales; family Peronosporaceae; genus Phytophthora; species Phytophthora litchii. Next base: position 34,876 of record PCFV01000190.1, on the reverse strand, counting down.
TAATCTGACAAGGTAAAAGAAGCCATTTCACCCGAATTAGAATGTCAGCTGGTGTAGTTTGATTAGTTGAACTGTTTAGCCCTTGTCACACCTTGGCGGTAGTAGGTTGCAGCGAAACGACAAAAAGAGTATCAAGTTACCTTCTGTATATACAAACACGATAGACAAATTCTCAGCTTCATGGCCACGGCATCAGGTACGGACGCGGGTATTATTGAAAGAGCGGCAATAGAAACAAGAAATGCATCACATCAAAGCGACACTAGAGTTGAAAATTCTGTGAAGCAAGATTCCGGTGGAGGTTGTTATTTTATCAGCTCGACGCTCTTGAGGTACGTTGATGTGTAGCCTGGCGCAAATTGGGGTTTGCTACCCGAAAAAGGACGAGTAAGAGTTATGAAGGTTACTGGACAGACATCTTATCGCGATTATCGATAATGCGCTTAGTTTTCTTAAATGAAAAACAGGGTCAGCCGAAATGAGATACATTCTCATCCTCAAATGTACTGGTCCAACAAAAAACACTGCTCGTTAATGTTATCAGTGACATTGATATGTACGTGATGGTGCTTTTACTCGCTGGTGCAAATGAACCAACTGCTTCCGATTGCTCACCCACACTGTGCACAGAAATGTCGACTTCATCGCTATTGTGAATGATCGACAGGACATAATATTTGTTATTTCACAGGATGGTTAGTATTCAGTTTTGATTAGTGGTGCTCATGGCAATACATGCTTCGTATGTTATATTAAAGAAATACTTAGAGAGTCATCGCTTGATGAACACGCGTGGTGTTTAGTCCACTCAGACGTCCGTTTGTTTGGAATGGGTGGAGTCGGATAATTAATCTAGATAGAGTCGTTACAGTATCGTCGTCAAAACTGCTGCCAGACACTTGTATTTGGTACAAAGCGGTCTCCATCGTGTAATTATCACTATGTTTTACTAAAACGGAGTGCTAATCAAATTTGAATATATTTCAGTAGTAAACAATTAGGAGTACTATCCATTAATATATGAATACTATAGTATTTCTCGAAGCGACGCTTTTCTTTTCCACACGATATCTATGGCCTTTTCCAGCTGTTTTTCTCACGCCCTGACTCGAGCTGTCAACCGCCATTTCCCGAACAAGCGCGAAAGCCAGTATGAAGACGCAGCGCACGCCGGCGCTCGACCGAGGCGGCCACGCGCCGTCCACCGCGCTGCTACTCCAGCAATCTCGCGCGGCCGTGCCCATGTCTGCTAACCAGCGCCGCAAGCAGCTCGCAGGCGGCTCCTCGGACCGCCTGCGCAGCCCTGAGGCCCGACGACGCCATCCCACCCACATGCCTCCCGCTGCTCCGTCCGCGCCGTCCTATCAGCATCTCGGCGCGATCGAGAGCGTCCGCACGGCGCTTAATTCCACAGGAGGCGTGAGCGCGGGCGCTAACGCTGTGGGTCACGAGGTTATTCTAAGCGGGGGGCTGACCAAACGCGGTCAGTTTTTCAAGACGTGGATTCCAAGACATTTGGTGCTATCACGAAGTGCTCTACAAGTGTACAGGAAGAATCCATACGCAATCAGTATGCAGCAACAGGAGAAGGACCTGGCGCAACTGGAGAAAAAGTTGCTGAAAATGGAGGTATCGAGAGCTGACGCAATCAGAGTGGAGGCTACCGACACTTTTAAGCATCATCCCTACTGCTTCGTGCTCGTGGCACGCAAGCGTTCGCGACGTTTGGGTATTCTCGGAAGCAATAGCGAGAGGACGACACAGAGTGCAATTACCTTCAGTAGTGCGGGAGGAAGCTGCTTGCATCGCAAGGAGAGCAATTTGGACTCGAGACGCATTGATGATGGACCTGTGGTGCTCTATTATCTACAAGCCAGTAAGGAGGTGGAGAGACAACGTTGGATGCGTGCACTGCAACGCTGGATTGAAGGCGAGAGTCCGGCGAAACTGGGACGTGGAATTCTCAATTATATTGTGAATAACGAGTACAGCAACTACCGCTACGGACAGAAAGTTGGCAGCACTTCGTCTACGAGGTCTGTGGGTCTTGTGGGAGACTGTGGATCGACGGTGAGTGGACCACCGGCCTTGTCCCCTGCGTCGCAAGCTGGACGTGCTGTGGAGCAAGAATTCCCTGTACTCGCCAATTTGATTCGTGATATGCACGACTGTAAGAAGGAGGACGAGATGATTTACATTTTGGATCAAGTTTTAGGTGAAGTGCAGGATGGTGCGAACAGTGGATACATCAAGAAACTTATTGCCACTGCTGGAGAAGTGAAGCTAGAACAGGCAGAACACATCTGGACGACCCATGTGAAGACGGCTTACGCTAATATTATGAAGGCGTTGCAAACGACTTCATCTGGACAAGAGCCTAGTAGCCAGGCACCGACGCTGCGAGCTCCTATGTATGCTATGCGGCAGAACTCGGCTGGCAGTGTTGAGTCTGGCGAGAGCACCCGCTCGCTGAACAACGTGGATCTGGCGTCGTTCCACAGATTTTACAAGCTTGGACGGAAGCTCGGGTCTGGCGCGTTCTCGGTGGTGCATATTGCCACGCACCGCGAGACGCGGAAACAAGTTGCTGTGAAGTGCATTGCCAAGGCGAGCTTGGGACCTCAGGATGTGCACTCATTGAAGCAAGAAGTGGAGGTCATGTCGAGTCTGAATCACCCGAATATTGTACCTCTACTGGACTACTTCGAGGAAGACAGATACTACTATATTGTGACTCCGTTGTGTACGGGTGGCGAGTTGTTTGACGACCTCGTCAAGCGCAAAAGCTACACGGAGGAGGATGCTCGTGTGCTGATGCGGAAGTTGGCGAGCGCAATTGAATACCTTCACTCGCGTGGTATCGTACATCGTGACTTGAAGCCGGAGAACATTCTGTTAAAAACTTCAGCACCTGGAGCTGAGGTGATGATCGCTGACTTTGGTTTCGCTAGGCCCATGAACGGCTCCCGTCGTGGCACTGCCTGTGGCACTCCGGGCTATGTGGCCCCCGAAGTGGTGCAGGGCGAGCCGTACGGAGCTGAAGTGGATTGCTGGAGTCTTGGTGTGATTCTATTCATCTTGCTGTGCGGATACCCGCCATTCCCTGGCGCTAACCACGCTACAGTGTTGGACAAGGTCGTGAAGGCCAAGTACCAGTTCGAATCGCCCTACTGGGATGAAGTGTCCGACGAAGCCAAGGACTTAGTGACGGAGCTACTGACTGTGGACCGCATCAAACGTCTCGATGCGTCGGGTATTCTGGCCCACCCGTGGATGGATGAGACGCGTGCGTCTGCTATTAGCATGACGGATGACAGTGAGCTCAAGAAGCGTATTACACGCAAGTGCTCGGACTTGTTACCGGCACTGCACCAGATGCGTAAGCACAGTCTGACACACGGCAGTCCGAAAATTCGTCCGTCCGACATGAATGTCGACGACATCGAGCTAGACGAGCTGACCATGAACAGCGACAAGGAGATGCTCGAACGTGAGCTCGCTGACATGGACGGCTTCTAGAGTGAGGGTTATCATTGGAAGTAATCCACCTCAATTGGCACGCTCGCCACCTCAGATGAAGTGGAGAATTCCACGATCTGAATTATATGTATGTAGCTTTGCTTGTCTGGTGCTAACAGATAGCACCGTGCTTGACACTAATTGGGTATAATATCAAGAAACACTTGTACTTCAGAATCCCATGTCTTCGGCCGCTTTAAGCGCGAGTTGCGTCTGGATAGCCTCCTGTTTCATAAGGTCGCAAAATGCTTTGAAATCCAGTGCGGACAGCAGAAGTTGCAGATTTTCCGCTGCATCTTCGTGTTTGGGACTGCGTTGCAACACTTGACAGTGCGTAAAGAACTCGTCTGGTGTAAGCTACAAGAATGATAGATAAGTGTCCAAGTTGTTGCGTTGCGAGGTAAATTTTACTCACCTGTTCTTGGCGCAGGAAGGTCGCAATGACGTCTTCAAACACTTCCTCATAGTTCTGCAACAAAAAGGTGAGCACAACCCTTCCACAAGTAAAAATTTGTACACACTCGGAAGAGTTCATGCACTTCATGTCTGTGTTCTTCATCTCCATGAAAAGTTGCAGCATGTCTAGCAAAACTAGTTAACGTAATGGCAAATTCTCAATTCTCCAAACTCACCTCTGAACAAATCCCGCCAGCTTCTTCTCCACTTCGTCTAGCCAAACCATAGTCAATTCCTTATATGCGTCATCAACAATAAGCAAACCTTGATTGCAAAAGGCAACAAGTCTTGCCACTACAGGATCTGAGCTCTCCACTGCCAGCAACACTTCCTCCATTGCGTCGCTTGAAACTCACTTGAAATTTGTATGGTTGCCATAAACACACATTAAACAATTGCAATCATGATGGCAGCACGCGATGCAATTATCTCGTGGTTGGAGCAAAGTGACAACTTCCTGCGTCATCCCCGTTTTCTCCATCCACCCGTCGTGGTCGCAAATTCCATGACGTTGCACAGACCGAAACCCAAGCGCTTAACGAGCTCGCAACTTTCGTAAACAAGAGTCTCCATATCAATTGGGACGCAAAGCATGCCAAGCAGATGCTAAAGCATTATTTGATGGAGTATCGATCCACTGCTGAGGCAGCTGCCAGCCCGCTCTTCTCATTGGACGAGAGTGACAAGCTGCGTGGAATCAAGACGATGGAGGAAAAACTCAACAGCATGTGTTATCATTTCCCGAGAATGCAACAACTTCATAACCCCATGGCAAATGCGTTCAAGGACATGGACAGGAAAAGTGAGCAGGAAAATTTACACAGCAATGGACAATACGTGAAATTGCATGTTTAACTTGACAGAAGCGCAACGTAATGAAAGGGAAAACGATGTGGTGCCAGAAAGTGACTTGAGTAACTCGTGTGAGAACAGTGAGACGGACAAAATGGCGTTGAAAAAGAAGCAACAGGCAATGGAAAAGAGTGTGGTTCCAACATCAGACATAGAAAAGCATGAAAATCTCCCAGTGCTAAGGAGATCAAAGAGACACTTGGCACAATCGAATCCAAGTGAAAAACGACGACGTGTTGAGTCTTTGAAAACTAGTGGAGTGGATATTGCAGACGTACTTACTCAAACGACTCAAACAGTCAGCAGTGAAAGTTCACAAGATGCTCCAAGCGAAAATACTCCTAGTGGCAACACTCACAGCCATGGTAATTTAAAGAAGCGGCAAATTGTCCACAAAGTAGTGAAACCTGCACAACCGGTAAAAACTCCATGTACTGAGGCACCTCATCGCACACGACATCACGTTCACAGTACAAAATCGGTCGTACCGGAATCCCTGCGCTTGGCAATTGCACAAGTTGTTTCACAGCGGCAACAGCTACTGTCTCGTCACCAAAGTCTGAGTGAAAGTGATTATACTCTAAGCGACCTTGAGCTTCCATCTGTGGATCCGAAGCCAAGACCAAATCTGGCGCGAAAACGCGCGTGCTTGATCGCTAAGGAATTTGCATTCGAACAGTTAAAGTGGCAGCGTGAAAACGAATTCCAGCAATTCGAGTTGGACTTGGTGCATCGCGAGATGGAGACACGAAAAGCCCTCGCTCAACAAGAATTGAAGATCAAGAAGATGAAAATTCGAGCTGACATCATCCAGACTATGCTTCGTGCTGGTGCCAGCATTGATGTCATTGCTGAGCGATTGAAATTGCTCTAGGATATTTTCCAGTCAACAATCTATGCATTTTCGTGACTTCTCTGTGTAAAGTGCGTTCTAAGTCTGTGTCGCCTATCAACCTATGCATTTTCGTGACTTCTCTATGTAAACTGCGTTCTAAGTCTGTGTCGCCTATCAGACTTTATGTTTGGTAGTTCTAAATCGGGCGTTGATCTGGAACAATATGACCCGAGTCGCAGCGCAATGCCATCGTGGCGTGGCTGGAACAGGACGATAACTTCCTACGTGTGACAGCATTCTCAGCTCCATCAGGAACGTATTCATGTCGTGAATATGGCGATCTGCGTCAGGCTGAAGAAATTGAGAACAAGGCTCTGAATGATTTGGCAGCGTCAGTGAATGTAGCCTCACCTCGATCACATTGGGATGGCAAACATGCCAAACAGATGCTGAAACACTATTTGATGGAGTTCAAGTCGACAGCAAATGAAGCTTCCAAGCCAGGCTTCACGTTGAGCAAGGCAGACGAGGTGTTCGGCATTAAAACCATTGAGGACAAGCTCAACTCGATGTGTCCACACTTTGTGAGGCTTCAAATGCTCCATGACCCGAGAATACGAGCAGCTATGAGAAGGAACATCTCTTTAGAGAAGACAGTCAAAGATACCGTTCAAGCAAAGACATCAAGGACAACGGAGTAAGCCAAGGTGATACCCAGGGATGTTATTATTCGAGCGCTGCCTCATCTAAACCTCAAGAAGGACTGAGGTTCCAACGCAAGATAAACAGACAGACGACAAGAACACTATGACTCGAAACAATCTGAGTCTTGGACTCGAAAGTGCGAAAGGAGAAGATAGTGTGACAAAGCATCAAGAAAGCAAAAAGACTTCTCGAAAGATTGAGAAGAAGAAAGCAGTACCAACGTACAAGCAGCAGCAAGAGAAGAAAGATCAAGAGAAGGAGAAAGACGATATAATGACTAAGTTTATCGAGCTCACCTCTGACGAGGAGGAGGTAGATGAGGACCTTCCGTTCCTGCAGAGTGACGCTACAGTCAAGGTGCGGAAGCGGTTACGAAGGACTGGATGGATGAAGGCGGGTATTAGTGATAACGATGATTCAACGTGGGTCAAACGGAAGCTGAAACGAGGGGAGGCAAATCCAAGGAAGATGAAGCGAACTGAGGCGCAGAAAACACCTCCTAGAATCACAAGGAGTTCGACCTCTGAAAAAACTCTCACCCATGAGGCAAGGAGCATACCGAATCGTAGCAAGAAATCGCCAGGCATTGCGCGAAAGCCGTCGAGGACGATGGCTCAAGCCCTCAAGTCAGTTAAGCAACTTAGCAAAACGACAGCTCCTGATAAAACATCAGCCAAGCAAGGAACAAGTGTTGCAGGTGTGCCCAAACCGTCGGATAACCTATCAGTAAGCGGGCAAGACTCTGAAGCAGCTACTTTTGCAGGTTCTGTGTTATTCGCAGATCAACCACAGGTCAAAAAGGCCGCAGCGGATGCACCTCAAGCAATGGTGCAACCTCCACCTGTGACACAAGCTCCAGTTGCGCCTCAAAGCGTGAAGCAAACGTCCGTCTCGCCTCACACCCTTTCACAGGCCTCGAATTCACCTCACATTAATACCCAAACCGTACAAGCAGCAACCGAACCACCAGTGCTAAGTACACCCGCTCAACCGTGGTTTCAAGTACCTGATGCACTTCGGTCAGCCATCGCGCAAGCTGTCTCTCAGCGTCAGGAGCTGCTTAATTCTCGGATGAGTCGTCGCCAGGCAAACCAACCCGATAACAACGATAGCGGCTGTGATCCAAGTAATGACGAGGGGGAACGTGTAATCCCCAATACTCTTCCCGATGACCAAGGACGACATGCTCAATTGGCTAGTAACGGATACCACAACGATCAGGAGCCTCTGGCTGCGAAAGCACCAGCATCTTACAGTGCTTCGAAGGCTGTTGTCAACCCTAGGAAACTCAGTGATCGAGGTTCACCAGCAATTTCCAGAGCATCCAGTATTTTGAGTCAGCCCTGTAATGCTAGTCGACCCATGCCGTCACTCGTCGTTGGCCACATTCCTCCCCTGCTCAACTTCCCGCGCAACAACAGCGAAGTAACGGACATCGAACGGAAGCGAGCATTCCTCAATGCCAAGAAATTGGCCTTCGAGCAGTTCAAGTGGATGCGCGAGAATGAGTTGCAACAGCAAGAGGTGGAATTACTCCGACGCGAGATGGAGACTCGTGAGGCCTTCGCTCGGAAGGAGATCAAGCTTCAACGAATGAGCATCCGAGTCGACGTGATCCAGCGCATGGTCCTCGTAGGTGCTAGCATCGAAGACATCGCCGAGCAATTGTCGTTGCTCTAGTGTCCACAAGGACAGTTGACACCACTTCAACTTGCCTATTTTAGGCAGTTTTTGTACTTTTAAATTTGGCGCCACAAATTCCGGTTTTGATTGGCTACCAAATTCTTTTTAAAGTAAAATAAACCAATCGCGTCGTTTTATCACTCTGAAGTTTTCGTTTTCAGGACAATATCATGCACGTAAAGCGATCGACATCGAAGGCGGAGCGTCGTCGTCTCATGGCAGCGAGCGGCAGCGCGAGTGAGTCGGATAGTGTTGCAGTAAAACTCTCAGAAGATGACAGTCCCAGCGCCAAGCAGAACAAGCGCAAGAGCGAGGCACAAGAATCCTCACAACCCTATAAAACCTCAAGAAAAAGTGAAAATCGCCTAAATGAGGCATCAGAATCCTTATTTGAGGACAACACACCTGTTAATGAGGCAGAACTTCAACTTCTGGCAATTGAGACTCGACGTCTGGACTTTGAAGTGGTCAAGTGGAAGCAACAGCAGACATTGAGACAACAGACACTGCAACTCAAGAGTGAGGAGATCGACTTGAAAGAGTCAATAACCAAACAGCAACAACAAACGCAGATGATGGAGATCCGAGCGAGACTAATTAAGGCACTGGATGAAGCTGGTACAACCCCGACACAAACAGCAAAATACTTTGCGTTACTCGAAGGATAACAACCGGAGAGTCAATAGCAATTCACTTATCTACTGCAATCGATCATGTGATCACTGATTTTCATTTTTGATTTCATCGAGGAAGTCGATGATCTTCATACACAGCACTTACATCTCCTTCTCCATGAACTGTTCAGCGGTTTGAAAGTGCATAATCTATTTGCTCACCAACATGTATTGTGCCATTTCATCGCATAGCAACACCTGTGCTCCACACAATGCACTTACATCTCCTTCTCCATGAACTCTTCGTAGCTCAGACCGAACAACCGCTGCACATCACGCTGGATGTCGCTCTTTGACACCTTCCACCCCGTCGCGAACAGCTTCTCGTACATGTCCACGAGCACTTCACCGATCACGTCGCGTGAGTGACTCCACTTGTAGACCAGCTGGTCCAGTACACGCGCGTCCGAGTGTTGGCTCGTGAACGCCGTACCAAGAATCTCAATGCGCATGCGCGTCAGCTCCTCGATGATCGACGGGTTGTTGCAGTACCACCAGCAGCCGTACAAGTGCAGGTTGCGGAACTTGTTGGCCGTCACCGTCACCTCGTGCTGGTTCACGCGCGACAGGAACGTGGCCAGGAACTTGACACGCGGGAAGTTGTTGCACAACTTGATCAGGATGTCCACGTTGCTGGGCTTCACACCGTCACCTGCCACGCCGTAACGAGCGTTGATGGGACGTACGCTGTCGAATTTGAGCGCGATCGGCAGCTTCTTCTCCTCGGCCAGAGGAAGCAACACCTGCAACAACAACTCGGCACCGTTCGGCAGCTCGTTTGCGCCAGACGCAGGCGTGTTCTCGTCCGGGTACTCGAAGAAAATGGGCACACTCGACATGAAGTACTCGGGTTTCATGATGTCGATCCACTTCTCCAGCAGCGTGCGCACGCCCGCCAAAGTGTGCGGCAGCTTGAACACGTCCAGCGTCGGTCCGATGGACGCCCAGTCGCCAAGCAGGACCTGGTCCACACGCAGTGCAGAACGGAAGTACTTGCGCGACCACGCAGGTGGCGGCGTGTTGGTGGCCGGATCGCCCAGCCAGTGACGAGCCTCCTCCGGTTCGAACGGGATGTTGGTCATCACAGCGTACTTGAGACCCGACAGGCGGAACACCGTGTCCACGTACTCTTCGGGGTCCTGCTGCTTGAACCATTCCTGAATGGCAGCGAGGTCGCGCTTCGCCACGAGGTGGTCCAGACCCAGCAAGTGCAGCGTCGTCAGGACACCACGACACGCCTCCGACACCGGCGAGCGATCCACGAACAGGTGCTGCCAGATCAGACCAGCCTGCTTCTCCTTCGAGTACGAATTGAACTCCTCCACTTGCATATCTGCCGTCTGCAGGAACTCGGCCACGAGGTAGTGGTAGGTGAGCAGTTCGTTGACACCCCAGAGCATGAGCTTGCCATGACTCGGAGGGAACAGGTGCGTGTGCACATCGATGATCTGGACGTCAGCAACGGCTTCGCGTACGAAGGTGGAGACCTCATCCTTGGTAGCGAGGTACTCGCTGGTGTTGTGGTTGCGAAGCACATCGTTGAGCGTCTCGAGTGCGGTTTGTTTCCCCGACAGGAGGCGTTGGTACAAAGCAGCAACATCAGCAGCGAATGAAGCGTACGCGTCGTTGGTGAGGTCGAATCCCTTGATGGAGCTGAGTACACTGGCGACGGCAATACCGACGCCACTCGAAACTTCGGATGAAGACTCGGCACGAGCAGACTTTGGGAAATCATTGCTGCTGCTCTTGCTGGCGCCAAGTACCTGTTGGCTTATTTTCCAAAGAAGCTTGGCAGTTTGACCGTTCTCTCCGTCCAGGAACTCGTACTTGCCCGTCGATACGTTGGTCGTCAATCCGTTCGCGTACACCCAAGTTTTTTCACTCGTGGAGTAAATGGGAGTTCGGTCTTGGATTGAGTCCATTGCGCCGACGAAAACCTCGGGACCGCTACCATTCTCTTTTCTGGAATCAGCCTGCGTCGGAGTTAAGTACCGCAGGATCACAGCAGTAGTAAATGCCATGAACACGCTGGGACGGTATGTCTCATTCTTCGTCACGTTAGCCTCCACACTGCTGAACAACCTTACGCCGTACTTTAGCATGGCATTCTGGCCAACCCAAAAGTTGTCCAAGCCAAAGTGTTTATGCTCCACACGTCCCATCCACTCATCGTATGTATGCTGTGCTTCGTCCTTGCTGATTCCGCGCAAAATGAGCGACGGCGCGATGTCCTTAGCATACAACAGATCCAGGAGCTGCCGAATCTCCGGATACTTCAACACGTCACACGTAGTCTTCACACGGGTCAACGCCAACAAATACACCATTGCCGTATGCACTGCGTTGGCAATACTCAGCTTCAGTAGGTGATCTTGCTCCAGTTGTCCCGCAGTCGTGCGAATGTGCACACCCGGTAAAGCACTCAACACCTTGGCATCCAATACACCTTGAAGATCTTCAATCACGAGCGTCTTGGTCGGCCATGGCTCCGTCAGTGGCACCAGCGAATCACCCGCTCGATGAGACGTGAGGCGATCCACCATAGTATTGTGGAAGTGCACTTTGGACGCCACATAAGCTCGGAATGGAGCGAGATCACTCGGTTGACCCTTCCACTCCGTCTCCACCACCAACTTCTTGATGGTATCTCCATTCTTGGGCAAATTGTCGGTATTAGTCACCGAAATGACATTATCTGCATCACATAAAAACATGAGTTCATTGTTCACATTGTCATCATTGTCCACGTACTCGGTAGTGCCTGGAAACAATTGTAGAGCAGCTCCGTGAGGTCGACAATAGCTGGTCCCCCCTTGACAATACCACTCTCTGTGACTCCAAAGCCAATGAATTTGAGCTTGGACAGCTTGGATGGAAGTTGGAGGAAGGCTGTACGCCCTTCGTCTTGTCCTAAGGAGCCCACTGCCTCCAGTTCCACCACTTGAGTCTCCACCTTGCCATCCTTTTGGATCGTATCCACCTCGTACTGGCCCTCAGCCTTAATACAGGCTGATGCAAAGCTGGTACCACGCGTCTGAGCCACAATGACGGCACTACCAGCGGCACGGAGCGTTGGGACGAGCACGGAACGCTACAGTTTTGACAAGTTTGATACGTGAGAAGAGAGTTTAATGGTTTTAAGAGTGTTGCGTACCAGGAAGCGGCCGCTGCCAATGCAGATGGCGTCGGTGTTATCAGAGAAGGTCGACTGTCCTCGTAGCGGCTGGAACATCTTGTGGTCTCGACGGAGAAATGAAGAATGACGCAGATTCTACCGATGAATGGATCTGTTGCGTGTAGTTGATACATAATGAATAAATTAATACCCTTTGGTAAACGATAATTTTAAATGAGTGATGCATACAAATAATAGGAAGAATAATTTTGAAATATTTTACCCGTTCATTTCGATCGAAGATATGTGCTTCGATTGGAAATAGAGTACAGTAGCATGCTGACGTACATGTTTAACAGGAAGGATTTGCTTGGTGGGGCTTCAACGTGGACAAGTTGATGAGTGATGGAAGTTGGGCGTGTTGTGCCTCATTTTCTGCTCCGAGTCAGACGTCGAGTTAACACGCGTGTCGTGACAAAAGATGATCAATTTGAGACTGCAACCACATCGCAATGGTCTCAAGTCTTCGTGGAATGTCATGCGAGTCATGACACCATCCCAACCAGTTCCATGACGAGCATCTGCTTCAAACTTCAAACTTCAGCTTCGACACACGTCGCAGATCGATCCACGTGTTCACGATCATGTTTGCAAGGGCTCTGGCCAACGGAACGTGGCGTCCCCACACTCACTCTCGGATCAGCGGCTTGCAGTAAAGACGACAATGTTTGCACCACTCCAAGGCTCCAACTTTTCAGAAAACACGCGTGCTGTTTGCATTGGCAGTGGCCGCTTCATGGTACGTGATAGCAACGTTTTTCCGTGCTGTGGATGCATGTTAACACTTGCCTTGTGTCAATAGCGTGCTGTGCTGGTTCCAGTGTTTCGTGCTTTGGACTCGGGCGTTGTAGTGGCTCAGACTCGCGGAACAAACTTTGCCACATCTTGTGCTGCTCTCAAGGGCAAATACGAGGTGGACACGATCAACTCGGAGGGACAAGTGGGGACAACTGTCTTTGAGTTGCAAGGTGAGGTTACCGAAGTGTTCTACAATTGATGCAATGTTGAGACTCATTGCACTTTGATGAACAGCGGTGGGGTCATTGGGTGTTACTGAAGGCCGTGCGGCATTCCTGAACCTGCCATCCAAGCTACCGCAACTGAAATATGTTGGGTTTGGCGTCACGGAAGCGGGACTACAGTCTGATACTCAAGTTATCAAGGACCTAGCTGAGTTCTTGCAAAGTGCTTTCAAAGCCATCCCAGAAAATGAGTTGTCCATTATCAACACAGATAACTTCCCGAATAACGGTGACCACATCAAGAAACTAGTGTTAGAGCTGGACTGGGTCAAGGGTGATGACTCTGCTGCGTTCCGCACGTACTTGGACACCAAGGTGCACTTTCACAACACGATGGTGGACCGCATCACAAACCACCGCGCTGGAGATTCGTTGGTGCCTCTCACGGAGCCACTGCCAGCTAAGGCTATTGCCATTGAGGACTTGCGTGGAGCACTGGATGCTGACAGTCTTCGAAAGGTGCCTGGTGTTCACGTACGCACCAAAGAATCGGAGATTGCCAAGGACTATCTGCTCAAGTTTTCGCTTGGCAATGCTGTGAACTCGGCTATGGTATATCTGCTGGCACTCTCGCGTCAGCGCACAGCCAATCAGTTCCACAAGTTCACTGTCATCAGCGAGTACTTGGATGCGCTGTTCGAGAAGGACATTCTGCCCGCTTTGGTTGCTGGTGACGTGGCTGAAGAAGAAGCTCGCAAGTTTTACGCTGAGTGGCTGGAACGTATGAAGCACCCGCACTTCGGCCTCGATAACTTCTGGGTCTCACAGAACGCACTACTGCGGATTTACGTGCGTCTTCTGAACTCGGTGAATATCAACATCGCTCATGACGAGAACTACCGTCCGAGCAAGTTCATGGCATTTGCTACTGCTGTTGCACTGCGCTTCTTGACGCCGTGGCAAGCTGATTCCAAGCGTGACGCACCGACCATCTTTGTTGGTCAAATGGACCCCATTCAGAATGGCGCACCGATCTTCTCGCTCACTGAGAAGACTTGGAACTACGACACCGGTCTCACGGCCAACCTGTCCACCGGGAAGTACGAGTTTGACGATGGCGAAAGCGGCCGTGTATCCCGACTACTTTGGTGTGCGAGCCAAAAAGTACTTCAAGCCAGCAAGAGCAGCAGCAATGATTTCCCAAAGTCTGCTCGTGCCGAGTCTTCATCCGAAGTTTCGAGTGGCGTCGGTATTGCCGTCGCCAGTGTACTCAGCTCCATCAAGGGATTCGACCTCACCAACGACGCGTACGCTTCATTCGCTGCTGATGTTGCTGCTTTGTACCAACGCCTCCTGTCGGGGAAACAAACCGCACTCGAGACGCTCAACGATGTGCTTCGCAACCACAACACCAGCGAGTACCTCGCTACCAAGGATGAGGTCTCCACCTTCGTACGCGAAGCCGTTGCTGACGTCCAGATCATCGATGTGCACACGCACCTGTTCCCTCCGAGTCATGGCAAGCTCATGCTCTGGGGTGTCAACGAACTGCTCACCTACCACTACCTCGTGGCCGAGTTCCTGCAGACGGCAGATATGCAAGTGGAGGAGTTCAATTCGTACTCGAAGGAGAAGCAGGCTGGTCTGATCTGGCAGCACCTGTTCGTGGATCGCTCGCCGGTGTCGGAGGCGTGTCGTGGTGTCCTGACGACGCTGCACTTGCTGGGTCTGGACCACCTCGTGGCGAAGCGCGACCTCGCTGCCATTCAGGAATGGTTCAAGCAGCAGGACCCCGAAGAGTACGTGGACACGGTGTTCCGCCTGTCGGGTCTCAAGTACGCTGTGATGACCAACATCCCGTTCGAACCGGAGGAGGCTCGTCACTGGCTGGGCGATCCGGCCACCAACACGCCGCCACCTGCGTGGTCGCGCAAGTACTTCCGTTCTGCACTGCGTGTGGACCAGGTCCTGCTTGGCGACTGGGCGTCCATCGGACCGACGCTGGACGTGTTCAAGCTGCCGCACACTTTGGCGGGCGTGCGCACGCTGCTGGAGAAGTGGATCGACATCATGAAACCCGAGTACTTCATGTCGAGTGTGCCCATTTTCTTCGAGTACCCGGACGAGAACACGCCTGCGTCTGGCGCAAACGAGCTGCCGAACGGTGCCGAGTTGTTGTTGCAGGTGTTGCTTCCTCTGGCCGAGGAGAAGAAGCTGCCGATCGCGCTCAAATTCGACAGCGTACGTCCCATCAACGCTCGTTACGGCGTGGCAGGTGACGGTGTGAAGCCCAGCAACGTGGACATCCTGATCAAGTTGTGCAACAACTTCCCGCGTGTCAAGTTCCTGGCCACGTTCCTGTCGCGCGTGAACCAGCACGAGGTGACGGTGACGGCCAACAAGTTCCGCAACCTGCACTTGTACGGCTGCTGGTGGTACTGCAACAACCCGTCGATCATCGAGGAGCTGACGCGCATGCGCATTGAGATTCTTGGTACGGCGTTCACGAGCCAACACTCGGACGCGCGTGTACTGGACCAGCTGGTCTACAAGTGGAGTCACTCACGCGACGTGATCGGTGAAGTGCTCGTGGACATGTACGAGAAGCTGTTCGCGACGGGGTGGAAGGTGTCAAAGAGCGACATCCAGCGTGATGTGCAGCGGTTGTTCGGTCTGAGCTACGAAGAGTTCATGGAGAAGGAGATGTAAGTGCATTGTGTGGAGCACAGGTGTTGCTATGCGATGAAATGGCACAATACATGTTGGTGAGCAAATAGATTATGCACTTTCAAACCGCTGAAGAGTTCATGGAGAAGGAGATGTAAGTGCTGTGTATGAAGATCATCGACTTCCTCGATGAAATCAAAAATGAAAATCAGTGATCACATGATCGATTGCAGTAGATAAGTGAATTGCTATTGACTCTCCGGTTGTTATCCTTCGAGTAACGCAAAGTATTTTGCTGTTTGTGTCGGGGTTGTACCAGCTTCATCCAGTGCCTTAATTAGTCTCGCTCGGATCTCCATCATCTGCGTTTGTTGTTGCTGTTTGGTTATTGACTCTTTCAAGTCGATCTCCTCACTCTTGAGTTGCAGTGTCTGTTGTCTCAATGTCTGCTGTTGCTTCCACTTGACCACTTCAAAGTCCAGACGTCGAGTCTCAATTGCCAGAAGTTGAAGTTCTGCCTCATTAACAGGTGTGTTGTCCTCAAATAAGGATTCTGATGCCTCATTTAGGCGATTTTCACTTTTTCTTGAGGTTTTATAGGGTTGTGAGGATTCTTGTGCCTCGCTCTTGCGCTTGTTCTGCTTGGCGCTGGGACTGTCATCTTCTGAGAGTTTTACTGCAACACTATCCGACTCACTCGCGCTGCCGCTCGCTGCCATGAGACGACGACGCTCCGCCTTCGATGTCGATCGCTTTACGTGCATGATATTGTCCTGAAAACGAAAACTTCAGAGTGATAAAACGACGCGATTGGTTTATTTTACTTTAAAAAGAATTTGGTAGCCAATCAAAACCGGAATTTGTGGCGCCAAATTTAAAAGTACAAAAACTGCCTAAAATAGGCAAGTTGAAGTGGTGTCAACTGTCCTTGTGGACACTAGAGCAACGACAATTGCTCGGCGATGTCTTCGATGCTAGCACCTACGAGGACCATGCGCTGGATCACGTCGACTCGGATGCTCATTCGTTGAAGCTTGATCTCCTTCCGAGCGAAGGCCTCACGAGTCTCCATCTCGCGTCGGAGTAATTCCACCTCTTGCTGTTGCAACTCATTCTCGCGCATCCACTTGAACTGCTCGAAGGCCAATTTCTTGGCATTGAGGAATGCTCGCTTCCGTTCGATGTCCGTTACTTCGCTGTTGTTGCGCGGGAAGTTGAGCAGGGGAGGAATGTGGCCAACGACGAGTGACGGCATGGGTCGACTAGCATTACAGGGCTGACTCAAAATACTGGATGCTCTGGAAATTGCTGGTGAACCTCGATCACTGAGTTTCCTAGGGTTGACAACAGCCTTCGAAGCACTGTAAGATGCTGGTGCTTTCGCAGCCAGAGGCTCCTGATCGTTGTGGTATCCGTTACTAGCCAATTGAGCATGTCGTCCTTGGTCATCGGGAAGAGTATTGGGGATTACACGTTCCCCCTCGTCATTACTTGGATCACAGCCGCTATCGTTGTTATCGGGTTGGTTTGCCTGGCGACGACTCATCCGAGAATTAAGCAGCTCCTGACGCTGAGAGACAGCTTGCGCGATGGCTGACCGAAGTGCATCAGGTACTTGAAACCACGGTTGAGCGGGTGTACTTAGCACTGGTGGTTCGGTTGCTGCTTGTACGGTTTGGGTATTAATGTGAGGTGAATTCGAGGCCTGTGAAAGGGTGTGAGGCGAGACGGACGTTTGCTTCACGCTTTGAGGCGCAACTGGAGCTTGTGTCACAGGTGGAGGTTGCACCATTGCTTGAGGTGCATCCGCTGCGGCCTTTTTGACCTGTGGTTGATCTGCGAATAACACAGAACCTGCAAAAGTAGCTGCTTCAGAGTCTTGCCCGCTTACTGATAGGTTATCCGACGGTTTGGGCACACCTGCAACACTTGTTCCTTGCTTGGCTGATGTTTTATCAGGAGCTGTCGTTTTGCTAAGTTGCTTAACTGACTTGAGGGCTTGAGCCATCGTCCTCGACGGCTTTCGCGCAATGCCTGGCGATTTCTTGCTACGATTCGGTATGCTCCTTGCCTCATGGGTGAGAGTTTTTTCAGAGGTCGAACTCCTTGTGATTCTAGGTGTTTTCTGCGCCTCAGTTCGCTTCATCTTCCTTGGATTTGCCTCCCCTCGTTTCAGCTTCCGTTTGACCCACGTTGAATCATCGTTATCACTAATACCCGCCTTCATCCATCCAGTCCTTCGTAACCGCTTCCGCACCTTGACTGTAGCGTCACTCTGCAGGAACGGAAGGTCCTCATCTACCTCCTCCTCGTCAGAGGTGAGCTCGATAAACTTAGTCATTATATCGTCTTTCTCCTTCTCTTGATCTTTCTTCTCTTGCTGCTGCTTGTACGTTGGTACTGCTTTCTTCTTCTCAATCTTTCGAGAAGTCTTTTTGCTTTCTTGATGCTTTGTCACACTATCTTCTCCTTTCGCACTTTCGAGTCCAAGACTCAGATTGTTTCGAGTCATAGTGTTCTTGTCGTCTGTCTGTTTATCTTGCGTTGGAACCTCAGTCCTTGAGGTTTAGATGAGGCAGCGCTCGAATAATAACATCCCTGGGTATCACCTTGGCTTACTCCGTTGTCCTTGATGTCTTTGCTTGAACGGTATCTTTGACTGTCTTCTCTAAAGAGATGTTCCTTCTCATAGCTGCTCGTATTCTCGGGTCATGGAGCATTTGAAGCCTCACAAAGTGTGGACACATCGAGTTGAGCTTGTCCTCAATGGTTTTAATGCCGAACACCTCGTCTGCCTTGCTCAACGTGAAGCCTGGCTTGGAAGCTTCATTTGCTGTCGACTTGAACTCCATCAAATAGTGTTTCAGCATCTGTTTGGCATGTTTGCCATCCCAATGTGATCGAGGTGAGGCTACATTCACTGACGCTGCCAAATCATTCAGAGCCTTGTTCTCAATTTCTTCAGCCTGACGCAGATCGCCATATTCACGACATGAATACGTTCCTGATGGAGCTGAGAATGCTGTCACACGTAGGAAGTTATCGTCCTGTTCCAGCCACGCCACGATGGCATTGCGCTGCGACTCGGGTCATATTGTTCCAGATCAACGCCCGATTTAGAACTACCAAACATAAAGTCTGATAGGCGACACAGACTTAGAACGCAGTTTACATAGAGAAGTCACGAAAATGCATAGGCTGATAGGCGACACAGACTTAGAACGCACTTTACACAGAGAAGTCACGAAAATGCATAGATTGTTGACTGGAAAATATCCTAGAGCAATTTCAATCGCTCAGCAATGACATCAATGCTGGCACCAGCACGAAGCATAGTCTGGATGATGTCAGCTCGAATTTTCATCTTCTTGATCTTCAATTCTTGTTGAGCGAGGGCTTTTCGTGTCTCCATCTCGCGATGCACCAAGTCCAACTCGAATTGCTGGAATTCGTTTTCACGCTGCCACTTTAACTGTTCGAATGCAAATTCCTTAGCGATCAAGCACGCGCGTTTTCGCGCCAGATTTGGTCTTGGCTTCGGATCCACAGATGGAAGCTCAAGGTCGCTTAGAGTATAATCACTTTCACTCAGACTTTGGTGACGAGACAGTAGCTGTTGCCGCTGTGAAACAACTTGTGCAATTGCCAAGCGCAGGGATTCCGGTACGACCGATTTTGTACTGTGAACGTGATGTCGTGTGCGATGAGGTGCCTCAGTACATGGAGTTTTTACCGGTTGTGCAGGTTTCACTACTTTGTGGACAATTTGCCGCTTCTTTAAATTACCATGGCTGTGAGTGTTGCCACTAGGAGTATTTTCGCTTGGAGCATCTTGTGAACTTTCACTGCTGACTGTTTGAGTCGTTTGAGTAAGTACGTCTGCAATATCCACTCCACTAGTTTTCAAAGACTCAACACGTCGTCGTTTTTCACTTGGATTCGATTGTGCCAAGTGTCTCTTTGATCTCCTTAGCACTGGGAGATTTTCATGCTTTTCTATGTCTGATGTTGGAACCACACTCTTTTCCATTGCCTGTTGCTTCTTTTTCAACGCCATTTTGTCCGTCTCACTGTTCTCACACGAGTTACTCAAGTCACTTTCTGGCACCACATCGTTTTCCCTTTCATTACGTTGCGCTTCTGTCAAGTTAAACATGCAATTTCACGTATTGTCCATTGCTGTGTAAATTTTCCTGCTCACTTTTCCTGTCCATGTCCTTGAACGCATTTGCCATGGGGTTATGAAGTTGTTGCATTCTCGGGAAATGATAACACATGCTGTTGAGTTTTTCCTCCATCGTCTTGATTCCACGCAGCTTGTCACTCTCGTCCAATGAGAAGAGCGGGCTGGCAGCTGCCTCAGCAGTGGATCGATACTCCATCAAATAATGCTTTAGCATCTGCTTGGCATGCTTTGCGTCCCAATTGATATGGAGACTCTTGTTTACGAAAGTTGCGAGCTCGTTAAGCGCTTGGGTTTCGGTCTGTGCAACGTCATGGAATTTGCGACCACGACGGGTGGATGGAGAAAACGGGGATGACGCAGGAAGTTGTCACTTTGCTCCAACCACGAGATAATTGCATCGCGTGCTGCCATCATGATTGCAATTGTTTAATGTGTGTTTATGGCAACCATACAAATTTCAAGTGAGTTTCAAGCGACGCAATGGAGGAAGTGTTGCTGGCAGTGGAGAGCTCAGATCCTGTAGTGGCAAGACTTGTTGCCTTTTGCAATCAAGGTTTGCTTATTGTTGATGACGCATATAAGGAATTGACTATGGTTTGGCTAGACGAAGTGGAGAAGAAGCTGGCGGGATTTGTTCAGAGGTGAGTTTGGAGAATTGAGAATTTGCCATTACGTTAACTAGTTTTGCTAGACATGCTGCAACTTTTCATGGAGATGAAGAACACAGACATGAAGTGCATGAACTCTTCCGAGTGTGTACAAATTTTTACTTGTGGAAGGGTTGTGCTCACCTTTTTGTTGCAGAACTATGAGGAAGTGTTTGAAGACGTCATTGCGACCTTCCTGCGCCAAGAACAGGTGAGTAAAATTTACCTCGCAACGCAACAACTTGGACACTTATCTATCATTCTTGTAGCTTACACCAGACGAGTTCTTTACGCACTGTCAAGTGTTGCAACGCAGTCCCAAACACGAAGATGCAGCGGAAAATCTGCAACTTCTGCTGTCCGCACTGGATTTCAAAGCATTTTGCGACCTTATGAAACAGGAGGCTATCCAGACGCAACTCGCGCTTAAAGCGGCCGAAGACATGGGATTCTGAAGTACAAGTGTTTCTTGATATTATACCCAATTAGTGTCAAGCACGGTGCTATCTGTTAGCACCAGACAAGCAAAGCTACATACATATAATTCAGATCGTGGAATTCTCCACTTCATCTGAGGTGGCGAGCGTGCCAATTGAGGTGGATTACTTCCAATGATAACCCTCACTCTAGAAGCCGTCCATGTCAGCGAGCTCACGTTCGAGCATCTCCTTGTCGCTGTTCATGGTCAGCTCGTCTAGCTCGATGTCGTCGACATTCATGTCGGACGGACGAATTTTCGGACTGCCGTGTGTCAGACTGTGCTTACGCATCTGGTGCAGTGCCGGTAACAAGTCCGAGCACTTGCGTGTAATACGCTTCTTGAGCTCACTGTCATCCGTCATGCTAATAGCAGACGCACGCGTCTCATCCATCCACGGGTGGGCCAGAATACCCGACGCATCGAGACGTTTGATGCGGTCCACAGTCAGTAGCTCCGTCACTAAGTCCTTGGCTTCGTCGGACACTTCATCCCAGTAGGGCGATTCGAACTGGTACTTGGCCTTCACGACCTTGTCCAACACTGTAGCGTGGTTAGCGCCAGGGAATGGCGGGTATCCGCACAGCAAGATGAATAGAATCACACCAAGACTCCAGCAATCCACTTCAGCTCCGTACGGCTCGCCCTGCACCACTTCGGGGGCCACATAGCCCGGAGTGCCACAGGCAGTGCCACGACGGGAGCCGTTCATGGGCCTAGCGAAACCAAAGTCAGCGATCATCACCTCAGCTCCAGGTGCTGAAGTTTTTAACAGAATGTTCTCCGGCTTCAAGTCACGATGTACGATACCACGCGAGTGAAGGTATTCAATTGCGCTCGCCAACTTCCGCATCAGCACACGAGCATCCTCCTCCGTGTAGCTTTTGCGCTTGACGAGGTCGTCAAACAACTCGCCACCCGTACACAACGGAGTCACAATATAGTAGTATCTGTCTTCCTCGAAGTAGTCCAGTAGAGGTACAATATTCGGGTGATTCAGACTCGACATGACCTCCACTTCTTGCTTCAATGAGTGCACATCCTGAGGTCCCAAGCTCGCCTTGGCAATGCACTTCACAGCAACTTGTTTCCGCGTCTCGCGGTGCGTGGCAATATGCACCACCGAGAACGCGCCAGACCCGAGCTTCCGTCCAAGCTTGTAAAATCTGTGGAACGACGCCAGATCCACGTTGTTCAGCGAGCGGGTGCTCTCGCCAGACTCAACACTGCCAGCCGAGTTCTGCCGCATAGCATACATAGGAGCTCGCAGCGTCGGTGCCTGGCTACTAGGCTCTTGTCCAGATGAAGTCGTTTGCAACGCCTTCATAATATTAGCGTAAGCCGTCTTCACATGGGTCGTCCAGATGTGTTCTGCCTGTTCTAGCTTCACTTCTCCAGCAGTGGCAATAAGTTTCTTGATGTATCCACTGTTCGCACCATCCTGCACTTCACCTAAAACTTGATCCAAAATGTAAATCATCTCGTCCTCCTTCTTACAGTCGTGCATATCACGAATCAAATTGGCGAGTACAGGGAATTCTTGCTCCACAGCACGTCCAGCTTGCGACGCAGGGGACAAGGCCGGTGGTCCACTCACCGTCGATCCACAGTCTCCCACAAGACCCACAGACCTCGTAGACGAAGTGCTGCCAACTTTCTGTCCGTAGCGGTAGTTGCTGTACTCGTTATTCACAATATAATTGAGAATTCCACGTCCCAGTTTCGCCGGACTCTCGCCTTCAATCCAGCGTTGCAGTGCACGCATCCAACGTTGTCTCTCCACCTCCTTACTGGCTTGTAGATAATAGAGCACCACAGGTCCATCATCAATGCGTCTCGAGTCCAAATTGCTCTCCTTGCGATGCAAGCAGCTTCCTCCCGCACTACTGAAGGTAATTGCACTCTGTGTCGTCCTCTCGCTATTGCTTCCGAGAATACCCAAACGTCGCGAACGCTTGCGTGCCACGAGCACGAAGCAGTAGGGATGATGCTTAAAAGTGTCGGTAGCCTCCACTCTGATTGCGTCAGCTCTCGATACCTCCATTTTCAGCAACTTTTTCTCCAGTTGCGCCAGGTCCTTCTCCTGTTGCTGCATACTGATTGCGTATGGATTCTTCCTGTACACTTGTAGAGCACTTCGTGATAGCACCAAATGTCTTGGAATCCACGTCTTGAAAAACTGACCGCGTTTGGTCAGCCCCCCGCTTAGAATAACCTCGTGACCCACAGCGTTAGCGCCCGCGCTCACGCCTCCTGTGGAATTAAGCGCCGTGCGGACGCTCTCGATCGCGCCGAGATGCTGATAGGACGGCGCGGACGGAGCAGCGGGAGGCATGTGGGTGGGATGGCGTCGTCGGGCCTCAGGGCTGCGCAGGCGGTCCGAGGAGCCGCCTGCGAGCTGCTTGCGGCGCTGGTTAGCAGACATGGGCACGGCCGCGCGAGATTGCTGGAGTAGCAGCGCGGTGGACGGCGCGTGGCCGCCTCGGTCGAGCGCCGGCGTGCGCTGCGTCTTCATACTGGCTTTCGCGCTTGTTCGGGAAATGGCGGTTGACAGCTCGAGTCAGGGCGTGAGAAAAACAGCTGGAAAAGGCCATAGATATCGTGTGGAAAAGAAAAGCGTCGCTTCGAGAAATACTATAGTATTCATATATTAATGGATAGTACTCCTAATTGTTTACTACTGAAATATATTCAAATTTGATTAGCACTCCGTTTTAGTAAAACATAGTGATAATTACACGATGGAGACCGCTTTGTACCAAATACAAGTGTCTGGCAGCAGTTTTGACGACGATACTGTAACGACTCTATCTAGATTAATTATCCGACTCCACCCATTCCAAACAAACGGACGTCTGAGTGGACTAAACACCACGCGTGTTCATCAAGCGATGACTCTCTAAGTATTTCTTTAATATAACATACGAAGCATGTATTGCCATGAGCACCACTAATCAAAACTGAATACTAACCATCCTGTGAAATAACAAATATTATGTCCTGTCGATCATTCACAATAGCGATGAAGTCGACATTTCTGTGCACAGTGTGGGTGAGCAATCGGAAGCAGTTGGTTCATTTGCACCAGCGAGTAAAAGCACCATCACGTACATATCAATGTCACTGATAACATTAACGAGCAGTGTTTTTTGTTGGACCAGTACATTTGAGGATGAGAATGTATCTCATTTCGGCTGACCCTGTTTTTCATTTAAGAAAACTAAGCGCATTATCGATAATCGCGATAAGATGTCTGTCCAGTAACCTTCATAACTCTTACTCGTCCTTTTTCGGGTAGCAAACCCCAATTTGCGCCAGGCTACACATCAACGTACCTCAAGAGCGTCGAGCTGATAAAATAACAACCTCCACCGGAATCTTGCTTCACAGAATTTTCAACTCTAGTGTCGCTTTGATGTGATGCATTTCTTGTTTCTATTGCCGCTCTTTCAATAATACCCGCGTCCGTACCTGATGCCGTGGCCATGAAGCTGAGAATTTGTCTATCGTGTTTGTATATACAGAAGGTAACTTGATACTCTTTTTGTCGTTTCGCTGCAACCTACTACCGCCAAGGTGTGACAAGGGCTAAACAGTTCAACTAATCAAACTACACCAGCTGACATTCTAATTCGGGTGAAATGGCTTCTTTTACCTTGTCAGATTATGCCCGCGGTGGCGGGGATATGATTCCCCCTGCGTGGATATTGCCGCTGCAAATTGTGGTGGTAACCGACAAGCCGGGTGATGCGATGTACAATATCATCAAGTAATAGCTTGACATTCGTCACAGAATATCTGTGGAGGAGGTGGAATTAACTGCCGAGTCAGTCGATATCACAACAGAATTCATTTGAAGCGACATAGTGACCTCAAAGACGGACAAGATACTATGTTCACGCATGGGCGCAAATGACACGGGCTCTACTTTGCTGAATCGCATCTAACCCTTGAGTTACCAATGGTTGTTTGCACAACCCAACAAAAACTTTCTCATTTGATTTAAATGAGCAAGTAATAAGATAACGCAAATATATAAGGTTATCACTGGTAATCATTGTGCCAAGACCGACACAGGAGGAGCGACAACTTCCTTTTAAGAGTGATCCAGAGAATTCCAACTCCATTATTTAAAATAGCTCGGGGCAAGCTACCGTAAGCTGATTAGTAATGCTTATAAACCAAACCAATTTCTATAAAAAAAAATAACACTTTTGAAGGGTGTATTGAAAAATACCATTATCTGGTTTTGTTTTCTCACTCACGCCGTGCTAGACAGTATTAATTCGTTTGAACTACCCTCACAACTGAATCTTAGAACCATCTTGTACATGAGCGAGCTGGGGCTATGGGAAGCGTAACCTTAATCTTAGATAACAACGACTTTGTATAACTGCTATACTTAGTCTGGTTACCACCCTCGTGGAAAGCTTTAATAAAGCGTTATACTAGTTGTGTAAACATTTAGTCACATCAAATGAGCGTATTACGGATGTTCCATTGCCCTCACCAGCACAACATAACGCGGCCTGGTAGTGTTGGTAGTCTCCTATTTAATGACGCTGATATTAAATATGTGGACCTGCATTTGTTTCATTGTTGACGACATTAGAAATTAATGAGCTCTAAGTTAGAGCTGCAGATACTTTGACTAAGGGCTTGTATAGAAGCTGGGATTTAATGTGGTCGAGGCGCGAAAAGTCAATAGAGGCGGTTAGCGTGCGAAGGATATGTTTGCTTCTTGTTGAGTTTGATTTTACCTAATAACACGGTTTAATTCCACTTCTAGATCTCTTCTTTGGGATGTCAACACTCATTTGTCTTCCGGTTTAGCGTAAAAGCTAGCATTTAGGTTAATTTGTGGCATAATAAAATAGTTATATTATATTGTACATGATATGAGTTTTTGCATTTTTGAAATACTATTTTGATATTTAATTACATAATTTTAATGTTTTTCATATCGGGGTAGGGAACGTCGGTATAATCACGAACTGATACCGGTCAGACGCGGCTGAGTCTGAGTTCGGCGTAGGACAGGGGAGGGCCATGCAATTCTCTAGGCGTTGTGTGGCCCAGTGTTGCGCAGATGGAGCATGGCGTAGGTCGCATGCTCTTCGTGCATGCGTGTTGCTGCGAGTTTTTCCTCGACCTCCAAGTGTCAAATGCTCCCTCCTCAACGGAGGTTTGTTGACTGATTCCGGCTCACGCCGACGTGTCAATGACACCGGCATCTCCGGACTCCCTGTCTGTTTGTCCTGTTGAGCGAGGAGTAGCATGGAGACCGTAGCGACGTGCCATGGTCCTCTATGGCGATTCACAGATAGTGAACATCGTCTCCATTGCCTGATCTCCGTTATCCTCAGAACAAAACTTCAATCAAACATGGCATCAACACCACAGCAACCCGCTCGTTTGATGTGCTTGTATTTCACACTGATCGCTTTGCTCAATACTGCTGCAGCCACACATTGTATCGTTGTGCGGCTCCTTTCACAGCCTGTCCTACTTAGAGTAAGGAGGTTATGTGCTCGATTCCGCTTGTTCATTCGAGACAACGCTATGTCGGCTAAATTGAAAACAGAAAACGCTCAACACAAGTTCGTGATTCATGTGCTTCAGTAGCAAGGTTTCCTGGTCTTTATCTCTTGAAGTTGTGCTCGTCATTAGATTGAGTGATGAGCGTTCAATGCAATCTACGGGCACTGTACCCGCTGTATTCTTGAATGAGCACGAAGCTGGGGATGAATTGATGCACATGCGCGATGGCGCAGACGGATCGGAAATGCTACCAGGACTCCTGGTCCGTCATTCCTGGACCGTGCAGGTAGTTCTGCCAGAGCGATCAAAATGATCTTCAATACAGCAAACTACCAGACTCGCAACGAGTCCGTCAGACAAGCGCGGGAACGACGGTCATGCGTCACTCGAGTCGTGCATTTGCAGCCACATCGACCTTGAGTAGAGGACTGTCCCATGAAAGAGCAGCATGCTAGCGGTCAGATGCAGTGTGTGGTTTTGCTGAAGGATATTTGTGCAAGCACTGCAATGTTCTTGCCACAACATTCCGAATTCCACCGTCCTACGTTTACCTTCAAATGGAGCAGGACTGTCCAATGAATGCTACTATCAGTACACTGCTCAGCCAAATCCGGTGGTTCAATGAGCAGGGCCTGTTCTGCCTCCACGAGAAATGGTGCCTCCGAAGCATTCTTACATTCAAGTCCCTAATTAGGACTGGCACAAGAGGGTGATTGAAGTGAAGCGGCATCTAAAGATGCGCGACGTATTTGCGCTCAAGAAGGTGTCGTCTGCATTGCGACTGTGTATCGAGAGTACGCAATTGGTTTTGCGTATTAAGGAAGTGTGTTTTGCTGATTAAACAAAGTTGTAGTGGCTAGAACCTGAGTGTTTGTGTTGCTGCACAGCCCGAGCTGACGGATGAGACGTTCCGCAGTCTCTTGTTGGATCGTCCTGACGAAGTCTTAACGCAGTTCAAGTCGCTCGCACCGGAAGATATTTCGGAATGGAATCATGAACAACTTTGTCACTTGATGGAGGATGCTGACTATGACCCGGCAGTAGCGGCACGCGAAAGCGAATCTGGACTCTTCTTGGATCTATACACTACACTCCTCGATCTTCGCAGCAGAATGCAGCAGGGTAAACATTGAGAAAGCGTTGACAAGAACGTTTATGCAGGTTTAACGTGGTTTTGCATTGTTGCAGAACACCAAGAGAACAAGTGTCTCTCTCCAACAGCAAAGTACATTGTCGGAGTTGATGGTAGCCGTAAGTTTCTCGTGTGATGTTTACAACGCGCGTTGTGAGAACCATCTTTTATCCAACGTGTGTTAAACTTCTTCCATTAGGTCAGTCCTACCTAGCCTTCGAGTTGGCGACGCGCCTACGGCGGCAAGGTCAACTTTGTGTTGTTAACGTCGACGAAGAACTCGCAGCCAGTCGCCAACTCCCGCAGATTTCTGGCGAATTTATCACTGAAGGTGCGCCTTGTGACTTTCTCCTGTGAAAATAGCTGTTGTCGCGCAACTAACTTGTACACAGAGTACAAAGCTCATTTCGCTCGACTTCAACTGCCTTGCAATCGTGTCACAATCATGTGTCAGAAGAGTGATGCCAGAGATTCTGTTGCACAGCAACTTTTACAAGTGGCAGAACGAGAGCGTGTCGATTTCCTCGTTTTAGGAGCCCATGGCAAAGGAGGTCCCGCCATAGACCAAGTGCACCATGTTCCATGGGAGGTGTTGCGATGCACTACATCTATCCCTACAATTATTGTGCCTCCAGCGCCAGTGAACTCGGTTATCAGCAAACAGTACGTGTTCGTAGTTGCTGTGGACAAGTCGGTGGCTGCCACACGCTGTCTAAATGCCACCCTCAAGTTGATGCGACCTGTGGATATTCTACGCGTTGTTCATTTCTACGAAAGACCGGTTGTTGGCGAGTATGATGCACAGTCTTTCGAATGGTATCGTGATATCATTCAAAGAGCTCAGGTAAGTAGTTTTGCCCATCGAAGATTACAATAATTTCAACTTACTTCACTTATATGCCGCATAGATTGACGGCCAAGTGGACATTCAAGCTATTGAGCGCACGAGCACAATCGCGGAGAGTTTACAGGAGTATTTGTCGACCCACGCTGCAGCCTATTTGGTTCTTGGTTTGAATGGTGAAGATGCCGAAAAGAAGGTTCAAGCCGACCGCATCGGTCGACTAGCTTCCGCCATGCTCCTCTCGCCTCGCTGCGCACTTTGCTTGTGTCCGTAAAATGTTGCCATTCATTCAACTCCCTGTTACTCAAATTACCTAAAGTGAAAAGCTTCCAGATACCACAAAATGAATATGATTAATATCCTTCAACCACCCGCAAATTATACTAGAACTGCGGAAATTGTGTTATCCACCGATACCCGACAACAAGAGGGTGTACACTTGCTCGAGATGGATTTGGCATAAACCTTGACACCAGTCGATACCCGACAACAAGAGGGTGTACACCTTTGATTGGTTGCTCGAGATGGATTTGACATAAACCTTGACACCAGCAATCCGTTGATTGTGTCACGTGTTGCTAGGATAATCAAAGCTTGGGCCATTGGTTTGCAGCTTGTAGATTGGCATCAACAACGACGAAAGTAATCGACGGTAGATGTTCAACTATAACGAAGCTGTAATCCCAGGGACTAGTGCAGACAACTCAATTCTCCTGCTGTATCTTGAGTACTTGTGCAATTCCTCCAGAATCGTCTAGCTCTGTCAATAGATGTGGCAACTCCGTCCTGCCCTTCTTCAGCGCCGCGTGTCAACATTTGTTCGAGCATCTCGAGGTCATGCAACCGCATCAGCTTCGGGCGAAGTCCATCAACGTGGTAATGTCGGAGACCTTCTCGGTGGAAATGCAGTAGCCCGAAACAGCGCTGGTGCGTAATGTCAAAGCATTGCAGCCATACACTTCTCACTCCTTCTCACTTCTCTGTAGAGTTTGTCGTCTCTCGTCTGGATGATTTGATCGACTGGAGCCGCAAAGGCTCATTGTGGCCAGTCACCTTTGGGTTGGCTTGCTGTGCTGTCGAGATGATGCATTCTGGTGCGTATTTCGATGTTTCCGCACAATTCGCTCCACTTGTTAATGGAACCCATTGTGTTCGTTGTGTCCTTAGCTGGTTCGCGTTACGACTTTGAGCGCATGGGTCTACTTTTTCGTGCATCTCCGCGCCAGACAGACCTCATGATCGTGGCAGGCACTGTCACCAACAAAATGGCCCCAGCTCTTCGTCGAATCTACGACCAAATGCCTGAACCACGCTACGTGATCTCGATGGGAAGTTGCGCGAATGGAGGTGGATACTATCACTACTCGTACGCTGTAGTGCGTGGTGTTGACCGGATCATGCCCGTGGACATCTACGTGCCTGGCTGTCCTCCTACGGCCGAGGCGCTGCTGTTCGGCATCATACAGCTCCAGAAGAAGATTAAGGGGAATAAATCGCTGTTGCTGAAGGTGAGAAAGTGACTGGAGGAAGCATCATTGCTGATGGCAACACGATAACTGTTGGTGTGAACGCACGAAAATCAAAAATGATTTGAGTGAACATCACCAAAGGGGATAAGAAGACAAGTTTGGCGTACGTACCTAGGGAATTGCGATTTTGGCATGGTAAGTCTTGAACCGAGGTGCAGTTACCTTGTTGAGTCCCATGAGTTCATCTGCATCGGGTTGTTTGAAATGCATTAAACTAGCCTCTATCGCGAGTAAGTGGAGGTCAGATTAATTTGCCTTGGCGGTCACTGATGTCTAGTGGGGTAGTCTCTGTCCAGGCTATAATTCGAGTTCCGCTTCGCACTTACATATTTCGTGAATCATATGATGTCATGGCAGGCGCCATCTGTTGCGATGTCTCACTTGTATCCTCGTAAACACCTCGCCATCTTTCACACCTCCTCTGCTAACCAACATCAGTTAGTACAGGTTTCATCTCCACCACTACTAAATATTACTCCTAGCCATCAATCTCCAATCCGATATCACAGGATATCAATTCTCCAATTCCCTCCCAGCAGTCACAAACGTAATAACAGTCCTCAAGTCGACAAGTATGGCCCACTCGGCCTCTTCCTCTCCTCGCGGTGCGCCAGCACTCAAAGCTTCCGTGTCTGTGGGGGCCTTGCCCTCCGACATGCCACAAACGCTTCTCTCCAAGCCCCAATTGTATCCCCGCAGTCTAAATTATAGTGGCCAACCTGCATCTTCCGATGTCCCCAGTACCGTAAAGCTTCTAAGCGAACTGGAGCGATCGTGGGCCATGTTCGCAGCTTCGTGGAAGGTCGTGGACCTGTTTGCAGGCATGCAAATATGGCAAGAACAGTCGGACACGCCTTCTGAGCCACTAAATAATGTGGTTTTATCCACTGCGTCGGCGGGGTTGGTGACATTTCTAGCCGGACACATTGGCGGTGGAGGATTCGTCATCTCCGTGCTGTTGACGCTATTGGTGGTTATTGCCGCATTGTGGACACTTTCCAATGGACGAGCGAAAAGGGCAGTACCGTGTTTTAAAACATTGCAAGTGGTAGATGGCACTCCATCGGAGATTTTCCTCTATTTGATGGGGATAAAAAATTATCCAGTGTGGGATGCGGCAGTGGAACGAGCAGAAGTCGTGCATACTATCGACGACCATTCGGATATTATCCACATTGTCTACAAACCAGTGTGGATGTGGCCAATGTAAGTAGTTTGATGAAATGGTTTTTAGGTACTTTTTGTACTAATTTTTATTTTTTGTAGATGGCTGGCACCAAGAGATCTGTGCTTGTTGAGATATTGGCGACGTGCAGAAGACGGATCATACGTTATTTGTATGCAGAGTGCACTCCATCCAGAGTGTCCACCGATGCATGGATTGGTGCGTGCAACGTGCAAGGGTGGAGGCTTCATCATTTCACCACGTGCACTTAGTGTCGCACAAGGGGATGAATTGACTTCGATGGTCACCAATGTGGTGCACTTGGACCCTCAAGGATGGGAAGGCAAACTCCTGCAACGTCTCAATATCATGCATCTGTATGTGCGGCCTCAGGTGCTGTCGTTAACGGGACTGAGAGATGTGATGGAAGCACGTAAATACGTGTGTCCGAACGTCCCGGAAGAATTCTCAGCAGCTCTTGCAGTGTCGACGGAAGAGCAAAATGCTGCTGCACAAGAAGGAGAAAGTGGTGTTGGTGCTTCTGGTGATGATGAAGCGCTGGCTTCTCAGCTGGAAGAGTTCCCAAGTAACGTGCCCCGGTCAATGTGGGCTGAGCCTGATGGTGCAGCAATGATGGTGCGTGGCCCAGACTATTTGACCGACCGACGGAAAATTCCATCGCAGTCTCCGTATTTCCGTCTTGTTGGCATGGACCTTTTCCAGTCGTCAGAGACTATCGAGCACATTGCATCACGTCCGGATAACTCCGTCCAACGTGAATTGAAACGTCATGAAGAGCAAGGGACGGAGATGCCGTTCACGTTCGTGATTAACTTTGTGGTACCGGGTAACCCTCGCATCAATCTGGTGCTGTACTACCAGGTGCCTAATCCATCGGTGTTGACTGACGGCTCACCGTCTTCCGAGCTAATGGCCGACTTCTTAGAAGGCTCGGATGAGTTCCGCAATGAGCGCTTTAAGCTTATTCCCTGCATTGTAGAGGGAAGTTTCATCGTGCGTCAGGCTGTGGGCTCAACTCCTGCACTTATTGGCAAGAAGTTGCGGCAACCAACCTTCCGCGGTAAGCAGTACTTCGAGCTGGACGTGGACATTGGTTCGTCGGCGGTGGCCAACCGTGTAGTCGGCCTCGTATCAGGGTACGCGAAGAAGCTGGTGATTGACATGGGCTTTGTGCTAGAGGGTCAGAGCCCCGACGAGCTGCCCGAGAGACTTTTCGGCACTGCCCGCCTGGTGCATATTGACCTGGGTATCGCCAAGAAGCTCTCGTAAATGCGTTGAAGCAGATGATAGACAAACAGAAGGAGGCTTAACCCTCCACCCGTTAGAAGCAGCGGTATCGTAATGCATGTTGAACTCATAGCCATCTGCTCACCCCAACCTCGTTCCTTTTGACCACTAGATTGTAGGCGAAGACATCGGATGTTGAATTCAAGTTTCCAATGGTGAGAGCATGGCTGCGACAGATGCTCTCTGCACAATTCCAAGGTCTCGAGCTCATCATATTCCGATTGGGTTGGGAGGTGGCGTTACCCCAAATTCCTCGGGAGAGACTCAGCCATGCCAATCAGGTATATTTTCGCGGATCTCGATGCTCTTAATCAGGATATGTGCACGTACATGCGAGCGCACTCAAAGGAGTTTTCCGATGCAGAGTTGACAAAGCACTTCCCTATTAGTGCACACAAACTGACCAAGTTTCTCTCGTACCCTGATGAAGTGACCAAGCATTTTCATGGGAGTTATTACTATCTCAAGCTCAAGGACGTCGAAGCCTTTCGAGCTGCTGGATGGGAAATGAGACCCAAGAGTGCATCAAAGTATCGTACACTCGGACATTTGCCCAAGCCCACACAACATCCTGGTGATGATAATAGAGATGAAGGAAAAACGCTGGTTCTTGTTGCTGGCAAGTTGGCAGGCTCGGTACTACATGGTGTGGATAAATATTTCGAGGCTGGATGGTGTGTGCAGTGCTATTGCTTTCGAGACAGAGACTCGAAAATCTACGATCGACTTGCGTCGGAGCATCCATTGCATTTCAAGTGTGTTTACTTGAACAATGCAGTCAAAAGCCTCATCAAGGAAATCTCGGGTGACTACGAGATGATGTTTACTGCTCGAGATTCCCCACACACAGCTCCTCCCGACCTGGTACTTCATGATCCAGTGAAGAGCATTCCGACGACTCATAATCTATCCAGTTTATACGAATACATCCACGAACTACAAGTTAAGGTTCTTGCAATGGAAGCAGAATCTGCAGATCAGCGTACCAAGCATCACGACAATCTGCACCATCAGCTTCAACAACAGCAAGAAGCTTTCGCTCAGCAATTGATCAAGCACGACGAGGATCTGGAGAAACGTTTGCGAGAGCATAGGAAGGCTAATACATTCCTACGCAAGCGTCACGAGCAACTTGTCGAAGAGCGAGTGGAGGTTTGTGCGAATGATGTTGCGACGGCACTATCAAATCTTGGCGAGTTGTCAGAGCGGGTTAAACGAGATGTTCAGGAATACCAAAGAACTCGACTTGATGAGGAGCTGGCACGCTGGAGACGAGAAACGGTTGACAACTACGTGTCAAAGACCAAAGACAAACCAGTACAGTCGCCATTCCTTGATGCAATTGACTTCGTTCTCAAACAAAATGGAGCCGCGACTGGGATCAAGAATTGGAAAGCCGCTCTCGTAGTGCTTATGATCCACAAAATCACAGCGTGGCTGTCCTCTGCTAGTTTTGGCATGGATTTGGTCGGTGTGCTGTCAACTACACTTGCTATTGTAACGATAGCATCGTGCTTTGTCCATTGATGTTCCCACGTCACATCCCCTGTCGGTGTTTTCGACTCTGCAATGGCAATGCCACTAGACCGCTGTCTGTGGGGCTCTGACGCAATATTAAGTTGTGCGCACACACTTCCAAGCTCACAGTGCGTAGCCAGCCTTCCCATGAACCGTTTACAATTTCCACTACTCGTAGTAGAATGCATTGGTATCAAAGGTATGCCGGGGCACCTAACAGCATTCAGAAATTACGGCTGACGAGTAACACTCGTTGCAATATTTCAAAGGAGTTGGAATGTCAAATTTCGACGGTACGCGTGTGATACTGGAATCACTTGAGATGCCTTTCAATGCGCTCTTCGAATGGCTGTGATAGGTAGGGGAAATAGCATACCCCATATCACGATGGAAGCAAAATGCAAGCGAGAAAGCTCTCAAGGTACTAAAAACGATTTAGGGAACTGCAGTACAACAGAGGCGTCATAACGCAGCTAAGAAACTAAAGGCGAACTCGAATATGAATTAAGGCAACTAGAGCACATCAATACAATCGAAGAGAACTAACACCAGCACGGTCGTTAGGGGTATTTGTTGTAACTTGGTCGACTCTTTTCACTGATGGAAATGAATGAATCCGACTAATCTCTTTAAAGGAAAGATTTCTGCTCTGAGGAATTCCGAAGAGGTATGAATTGAATGATGCTTGACGTTCAGGTTTCTAGGTTGTCACTCAGTAATTTTCTCAGTGAAGTTAACCAGTTTCTTCCGATATTATGATGTCGCTGAGAAATGCATCCAGCTCCCTTGCATCTGCAGCCCAGTCGGCGCCAATGACGATGGCAGTGACGTTGAAGACAGTGACATCGACATGAACACTTCGGACGAAGAGAACATGTAGGGTCCTGCTCATGGTAAATGGCCTTTTGGTGGCAAAGGCAAGTCGTCTGACGTCCCGTTCCGTCAGGAGTGGGGTGCACACTGATCAACAAAGTTCTGGCTCGAGCGGAAGAAAGCGCGG